>NW_021026384.1:1475052-1497718 GCF_004153795.1 Camellia sinensis | reverse complement strand
GGGACCCCCCCCCCCCCCCCCCTTAAATAAGTTTGGTCCTCCAAACTTGGGTTACCATAGGGTTGGAACAGGTGTGGGTATTGGTGTTGCATTTCTTCCTCTCTTTCCCATGTTGCGTCGATTCCGTAATGTTCTTGCCACTAAACTTTTACCATTGGAATCTCACGGGTTCGTAGTTGTTTTACTTGTCGGTCCAAAATGCGAATTGGTCTTTCCTCATAAATCAACTTGTCATTCAACTCAATTTGGTGGTAGTCAATAACATGTGACGGATCTGGAAGGTACCCATGAAGCATAGAGACATGAAACACGTTATGCACTTGACTCATATGTGGTGGAAGGGCAACTCAGTAAGCTACCGGACCCACTTTTTCTAGAATTTGAAAAGGATCGACATACCGGGGTGTCAACTTACCTTTCTTTCCGAATCTTGGGTGCCCTTTGATCGGAGTGACTTTCACGAAAACATAGCTATCCACGTCAAACTCCAAATCTCTCCGTCAATTATCAGCATAACTTTTCTGCCTACTTTGAGCAGTTTTCAGCCTTTCCCGAATAACGTGAACTTTTTCAGTGGTCAATTGAACAATTTCAGGCCCTAATAAGGTTTTATCTCCAACTTCAGCCCAGCACACGGGAGAACGGCATGGTCTTCCATACAAAGCTTCATAAGGTGCCATGTCTATGCTCGAATGGTAACTATTATTTTACGCAAATTCTATTAACGGTAGATGGGTTTCCCAATACACACATTCGGAGCATATCCTCAAGAGTTTGTATCGTCCTTTCGGATTGACTGTCGGTCTGAGGGTGGAAAGCCGTGCTGAACCTTAATTCTGTACCCATTGCTTCCTGTAAACTTTGCCAGAATCTAGAAACAAACTTAGGATCTCTGTCTGACACAATTGAGACCGGAACACCATGAAGCCTCACAATTTCATTTACATAAATTTCTGCTAATTTAACTGCATTATACTGAGTTTTTACTGGCAGAAAGTGGGCGGACTTAGTTAATCGGTCCACAATGACCCAAATTGAATTCATACCTCGAGGAGTCCGTGGTAACCCCATAACAAAATCCATGGTCAAGTGTTCCCATTTCCATTCTAGGATGGGAAGAGGTTGTAATAATCCGGCAGGTCTTTGATGCTCCGCTTTTACTTGTTGGCATTGCAAACACTTAGAAACAAACTCCGCGATCTCCTTCTTCATACTTGGCCACCAGAAATTCTGCTTTAAATCTCGGTACATTTTAGTACTCCCTGGATGTATTGAGAACCTTGAGGTATGTGCATCTTCCATCAGTTTTTGTTTAAGACTCATCACATTGGGAACACATACTCGGTTTTGAAATTTAAGCACTGAACATACTACACCGAATCCCAGTTTTGGTTTTGTTTCGAACTCATCATGTAGCTTCCTCAAAGTTTCATCTTCCATTTGGTGCACTTTAATCTCTTCAAGTAAGGTTGGTTGTGCTACTATCGCTGCTAGTAGAGCTTTTTGACCATGTAACACAAGGTTCAATTCCACCTTATCCAATTCAATTGCCAAGCCCTTTTGTCTTGTAACCATACTTGCCATATCTGCCATAATCCCCATATTTTTCCGACTGAGCGCATCTGCAACTGTGTTGGCTTTACCAGGATGGTAGTGGATTTGCAGGTCATAATCTTTCAGAAGTTCCAACCACCGTCGTTGCAGCATATTTAATTCTTTCTGAGAAAAAAGGTACTTGAGACTTTTATGATCAGTATATACCTCACAGGTGCTACCGTACAAATAATGTCTCCATATCTTTAAAGCAAAGACTACTGCTGCTAACTCCAGATCATGCGTGGGATAATTCTTCTCATGGAGTTTCAGCTGCCTAGATGCATAAGCGATTACTCTTCCGTTTTGCATAAGTATGCAACCAAGCCCTTTGTGCGAGGCGTCACTGTAGATTACAAATCCTTCTGTACCGGATGGTAGGACCAAAACTGGTGCTGTTGTCAACCTTGTCTTCAATTCCTGGAAAGCAGATTCCCGTTCCTCTGACCATTCGAATGCAACTCCCTTTCGTATTAGTTGTGTATGTGGCACAGCAATTTTAGAAAAATCTTGAACAAATCTCCTGTAATAACCAGCTAACCCCATAAAACTACGCACTTCAGTCACATCAGTAGGAGTTGGCCAATTTACGATTGCCTCAATCTTGTGCGGATCAACAGAAACTCTTTCCTTCGTGATGATATGCCCCAGAAATGCCACCTCTAGTAGCCAGAATTCACATTTCTTCAGCTTTGCATACAATTTCTTTTCCCGGAGGGTTTGAAGGATCAAACGAAGATGATTCTCGTGAGCATCTGCATTCTTCGAATAGATGAGAATATCATCAATAAAGACCACCACAAATTCATCCAAATAGGGCTTGAAAACGTGGTTCATCAAATCCATGAAAGCTGCTGGCGCGTTAGTAACTCCGAATGGCATAACCAAAAATTCATAATGACCGTACCGGGTTCGGAAAGCTGTCTTCTCAACATCATCAGCCTTGACCTTTCATTGATGGTACCCAGACCGTAGATCAAGCTTGGAAAAGACTTGTGCCCCCTACAGCTGGTCAAATAGGTCATCAATCCTTGGTAATGGATACTTATTCTTGATTGTGACTTTATTAAGTTCCCTATAGTCAATACAAAGCCGGAGTGTTCCATCCTTCTTCTTTACGAACAGAGCTGGTGCACCCCACGGAGACACACTCGGATGGATGAACCCCTTGTCTAATAAATCTTGCAACTGCATTTTCAATTCCTTCATCTCAACTGGTGACATTCTATACGGAGTCTTCGAAATGGGTTGAGTTCCCGGTGCTACTTCAATGATAAACTCAATTTCACGGTCTATCAACTGCCCTGGTAATTCTTCAGGAAAGACGTCCGGAAATTCGCACACAATTGGGATCATGTCAACAGTTCTATTCACTACTTGCCCCTCCAAAACATTGCATAAATACCCCTGATACCCTTTTTGAATTAATTTACATGCCTTTGCTGCCGAGATCAGATAAGGTGGAGAAATTACGCCATGCCCTTGTAAGGTAGACTCTAATTGTCCTGGAGGGTGGAAACTGACTCGTTTAGTTAGACAATCTATAGTTAAAAGTTAAAAGTTTAGGAATGACTTTTAACCCACTTCTCAAAATAAATTATAAATTTAATTTTAATAATTAAAAACTAAAATAACATAAATTTTTTATTTTGTCATTTTTTAACATTAACATTATACAAAATTATACTATCAAAGAATAGTTTTTGAAAGTTAATATTTTTAAAATTTAATAATTATAATATCGAAAAAGTTAGAATATCCATAAATGAATTAATATTTTGAGATGGAAGGAATATTTTTTTGTACAATTTTCTTAAAAAAGTCAAAACGTTAATTTCCAAACGGGCCCTAATATACCAGAATGTATCGAGATCAAAATAGGGTTTGACTTCTCTCAGCCTTCATATGAGATGTTGATTGACTTTTTGATTTTTTAATTTGTTTGATTATTTTAATCTGAATAGATTGACTTTTTAATTTTTTTTACTTTTTAACTATTTTAACTCGAACTAAAAAGGACCTCTTTGGGACTACCAATTTACACCTTGGCTGGCATTAATTAAAAGCTACTTAAGGTTCACTATTGGAATCATATAAATATAAATTATCCATGAAAATTCCTTTGGTAGGTTGGGTTGAGAAGTTAAAAGGTTAAAATATTTATAAAAAGATAAAATAAGTTAAAAAATTAATAAGATAAAATGTCATATATAAATCATAATCATTTCATTTTTTCTCTTATAAAAATTAAAAAAAAAGGGGGTCAAAAAATCTAATTCAAACGAGACTTTTTAGCTCAAACTAAAATAGTTATAAAGTTAAAAAATCAACTCACTTCTCAAATGAAGCCAAAATAAGGAAACATTGGTATAGTAAGTTGTAGGACGCTAGATTCCCTCTTGCTCGTAATCTAGATTAAAGGATGTTGTTTGAACTTGTAGAATTTATCATGAGAGTACTACTATTAGCACTTACCTTTTTTCTTTGAACCCCCCATCTCTTTTTTTTTTTTTTTAATTCCAATTTTGTCCAAACATGAAGTTACATTTTTAACCTCATCCCTAACATTCTAACCCTAATTTTCCAAACGCTAACCCTAACCATTCCCATCACCTCCGGTCATTGCCCACCCATCCCGTCACTGTTTGCCACGATCTCCGATTGATTATGGTGACACTTCATTCCAACACAGTGGTGTTTCTTCAAAAAAACAATAATTCAATCCAAAAAAATTAACAAAGAAAAAACAAGCCTCCTTTCTATTCTTTCTCTACCCATTCCCTATACCTAGATCCTCGTAATGGCCACCACCAAACCCCCCTTCATCATCACTCTCTCCTTTATCTTCTTCTTTTTCTTCATTCTCTTCAATTCTCAACAGTCTAATCTCAACTCAGACTGCTCCAACCGTTGGATCCACATCCAAAACCTCCCTACCCAATTCAACCTTGACCTCTTCTCTACCTGCTCCAATTTCCCTCTCTTCACCGACTTTTGCCCCTACCTACCTAACCACGGCCTCGGACCCAAGACCCAAAACCATAGCCACAGTTGGTTCCACACCAACCTATTCATGCTCGAACTCATCTTCCACCGCCGCATGGCGAGGCTTGCATGGGATTTCATGTCACAACCCCATAACCTGCCCCTAAAGGTTCGGGCATGACCTATGTAAAAACGGACATGAAAACTGATGTACATACCGTACGGGGCCTTATCGGAAGCATAAAATATTAATATAACATAATACAAGCATACTTCATTGAGCTATTTCCAACATGCCAGGATCTCATGCATTACATATATCGCCAAAAGCGGCAAAGTTTAGAACTATAGCCCTAGATATCGTGTACAACATATACATTACAGCCCTAGCCCGATAATTGGGCATAACAAAAGGAATATGAAAGTTATGTACAACATCCGTAGATGGTTCTCAAAAGTAAACCCATATCTTAGCAGCTTCACAAAGATAAATGGCCTGGTATGGTGCCTGGACATGTAAAGGTTGACAAAAGGGACGGCGTCAAAGTTAGGATTGACCCCCTGACTGGTGACCTATAGAAACAGACATAATAGAGAGTGAGCCGGGCTCAATGAGTAGTAATACATCAATACATAAACGATGCAGCATGCACTTGGTGTGTCTGATTCTGCGTTTAGTTCTTACTGGCTCAAGGCCTAATCCTGTGACATGAGCATGTGGCTATAAGCCCTTGAAACCTGATGGCACGAAGCCCTTGAACATATGGCACGAGGCCCTTGCAATTCACTTGAAACTTGTGGCACGAGGCCCTTGAAATACACTTGAAACTTATGGCACGAGGCCCTTGAAATACACTTGAAACTTATGGCATGAGGCCCTTGAAATACACTTGAAACTTATGGCACGAGGCCCTTGAAAATGGCATATAGCTCTTGTAAATGCTTTTCTTTACATGCTTTAACATTAGCATATCTTAAACATGCATAAGTACATTACGTGCTTGGGACATTAACATAATTGCCTTACATGCCTTGAAACATTGACATGATTGCATAACATTACATAGGTACTACCACTTACAGTGTTGAGGTGGCGTGTTGCTTCCTTCTGGAATGTGCCCTGCACACAATTAATATATTACTTTCTCTATCTTTTTTTTTCCTTAAAGCATTTCCTGAGTCTTACACCTTGCATGAATTTAGAACCGCTTTAAATCATCTGTAAAATATTCTAAACATACCCGAGAGGCAAGCACTCAAAACTGAACAGACATTTAATTTTTCTTGAAAATGAGTCCCCCGCTCGAGCGCCACTTTGGCCGCTCGAGCGGACTGTAAAATGCACAAAACTGCTGAGAGGTGGTTTTTCCCGCTCGAGCAGAATTTCCACCGCTCGAGCAGACCGAGCAGATTCTGAAATTCTGAACCTCCATTCGAGTCCCAACCTGGTATTCACTCCATTTTTTACATGCAACCCAAGGTTAGGTTAATGCAATATTCACACCTAACATCACTATAACATGGATTCTACCTTGAGTTTAATAAATTAACCAAGATTAGAAGCTTCAACAAGCCATCTCTCTCTCTAATTCCATTCTTGGACTCAAGTTCTTCATATCCTTGAAACATAACACATGATATATGCATAATTCCATGAAGTGATGATAGAGAACCATAGATTGAGGTATAATTTCCTACCACACCCAATCTAGATGCCTAAGCAACCAATTGAGAGAAACACTCATTAATCAAGCATGAATTAGACATGAATCAAACATACACATCAATTACAAACTCTAAGTGGCCATAATTAGAAGGATTTGAGCTTACCTTGAATTCAATCCTACACCTCTAACAATTTTGCCAAGCTTTCTTGTTGAATCCCTTCTCCCCCAATTTCTCTTCTTCACTTTCTCTTCTTTTCTCCCCCAAAATGGTATTCACGTTTTTTTTTTTGTTTTTGACCAAGGCTCATGAAGTCTTAGAAGTATATATTCATAAATAAGGCATATAAGACAAAAATGAATCGTTTAATCATTCCAAAATTAAAATTTTGCAAACATGCTTAATATTACCTAAAAATTATGCTAATCACAGATATATAATCAATTTCAGCTAATTAAGCTATTAAGGCTTCCAATTTCTAATTCAAACGTGTTAATGGTGACAGATGGTTTTCTTGTGAGATAGATAGACATTCATAGACATGGATTTCACTTTCTTAATCATAATTTTTTTTTTTCACGGAACTACACAGTAAGCATTTAAAAGTACCAATCGAGGACTAAGAATATAACAGAAATCATGTGCGAGGGTCGGGTTATTACAAGGATAGTCTAATTTTGAACGATGACAAGCTAATTTGCACATGGAGAGGATAGCAGAGTTAAACAAGGGTAAACCAATCGACATGGATGAGCCACACAGGCTGAAAATGATTGTGGCTGAACTTCAGGATGAAGTTACCTACGTATCCCAAACATAGGAATCAGGCCGTACGTAGTTCCAGGTTAAGGTACACTCGGGTGTTGACACTCTCCTTTTGCGCTCTAACTTTTGCCAAGGCCGCCCTTCTGAGTTTTCAACCTTGCGAGCTCTGTTTTTCTTTTCTTTTTATTTCTTTTCTTCTTCTTCTTCTTTTCTTTTTTTTTTTCTTTTTCTTTTCCTTTTCTTCATTTCTTCTTTTTCTTTTTCTTTATTTCTTTTCCATTTTTTCTATTTTTGTTCTTTTCTTTTATTTTTCTTGCTCTAACTTTTGCCTGAGTCGCCCTTCCAGGTTTTTGGCCCATCGAGCCTCTCAAGGATAGAAAAGTTTAACTTGTCCATGTTGATCGGTTTTGGGATCCCGAAGCCATCTAAATCCAAGAGAATGGCTGTTGTTCGCTGATGATGTAGGAGCCCATCCAATCGGGTCTGAATTTTCCCCTAGTGTTGTGGATAGGAACTCGATTGTCCTTCAACAATAAACTTTCTTCTCTTTGTTTCTCAGATTTGGCTTTTTTTCCTGGTCTTCATTGGTTGGCAGAATGACCCATTTTTGAATCTTTGAGCACATCTGACATTTTTGCCGCTAGTTCAAGGGCTACTTCTAATCTAGCTATGCAAGCTTCCTTTGATGACATCTGATCTTCTTGATTTGACCTTTTTGCCCCCAGTTCAAGGGTTGCTTCCGATCTGGCCATACAAGCCTTACAGTGTGGTTGATCGTTGAACATTCTAAATCAAAGTTCAAGGTATGAAAGCAAAAAGGGTCGAGTCTTGAGGCTGAGAGCGATCCTATGCTGCACAATCTCAAGATCAATTTCACCCATGTCTTCGCAGGACGACGCAAAACAGTTTTTTGAAATCTTTTAAGAAAGCGACTATTCGCTCACGTTGAAGACAATGTAGAACCAATCTGGATCAAGCCAGGATCCTTCTCAGTACTCACATTAACAAACATGATCTCATTCATTAAGGGCTTAGCATGCCTCTCTTTCTCTCAACTGATCAAATTTTGTAAATCCAGAGGAATTCCTTCATCTTTGTTTTCATCACAGCGTTAGAAAAATTTTGAAAAACTTAGGTCCATGCAATGATTTCAAGGCACAGAAAAGTAGGTGAAAATCTTTGCCGTTTCATTCAGCTCTTCTGGCACAACTGGTTCAATAGTAGAAACAGACGCAAAAGAAATAGAGTGTAAAAGACAAACACAAAACAAGCAAGTGATGTCCGAGGTAACACCCCCGAAATCACCTAACTCCAATACAACAGGACTGACTCGATACAACAAGACAGACTCAATACAACACAACAAAAGTGAACCAATACCCAAGTTAGAAAATAAAATAAACAGCAATCACAAATTGCCCAAAACAGTGCGTGCCATCCCCATATCTAGAGTAAACTGAGTGCCATCAGCAGGTGATTCATCTCCCAACCACATGATCACATTATCCCCGAAGTTCACTGATCCAGTACCGATAGACTTTGCAGAGCCTGGTGCGACGATGACCTTGTTATCAATCAGATCTTGTATTTCATGGCACAGATGAAAACAAATGTCAGTGTCATAACCGATTTGTTGATGGAAGGCACAGTACTTGGCTGCATTATGCTTAGCTGGAAGGGGATCTGGGAGAGGCCAAGGATCAAACGGTTTGAGATACCCTTTCTCCATCAGTACCTTCAATGCATAGGTTAGGCTCATATGGAGTTGGGTGAAGGTTCGTTTGGGGAAAGAGAAAGTACTAGGTTTAGAAACATCGGCAAATGGAGTAGCGGGTGTTAGTCTGGTATCCATAGGCTTGAAACCGAAATTAGGATGGGCATTTCTGGTAAAGCATCACTTTCCGTTGTTTGCCCCTTGATTCAAAATGCTCTCATCTGAGCGACAAAAGTGTACTCCATAGTTTTTGCAACAATTGTAAGCACTTGCTGTCTATTCAGCCCTTTGTCCTTCAATGCCTTGATAGCCTACCGAAGTTGTGCATAAGGATCAGTACTTGTCCCGGCATTGTTCCTACCATTTACTTCAGCTTGGCCAAGGGAATGGGTCGCTATATCAGAGCGGAGCCTGGTTGTTGTTGACATGCCACCACCCAGATCTGAGATGGCTTCAGGTTGGCCCTTTTCAATTGCAACTCACCCTAAGATTGAGAAGCCTTTTGTATTGAAACTTCTGGCCTGTGATGTGGTCGATGATGGAGCCAAAATTCCAAAGGCTAAATCTGCCACAGTTCTTTGGAAATCTTCAATCATGCTCACTAGCTCAGAAATAGTGGGTTCATGGGTTTGAGATGATTAGGGTTCGAGTGCATTCATCATGCATAAGTCCATGCTTACTGGAATGAACACCTCAGGCTTAGGTAAATGGGCCGGGGTGATGTATATGCTGGGGTTGTAGCCGAATGGCATTGTATGGATTAAATTGAGATGTGGAGGTGACAATAAAGGCCGCTCGAGCGCCCACCCGCTCGAGCGTAGGAAATGCCGCTCGAGCGTGAAAAACAGCCCTCCAGTACTTTTGTAGACGTGCAAAGTACTGAGAGTTTTTAAATCCCGCTCGAGCGCAAGAAGTGCTGCTCGAGCGAATGAGCAAAAATTGCAAAGCCTACTCAAGTGCAAGAATGGCCGCTCGAGTGGAGGAGCAAAAATCTGGGCAACAAAGGTTTGGGAAAACAAGCAACCAACTTGTTCCAAATGCATAACTACAATTCAATAACCAAAATAGAGGAGAGACAAGAGAAACAAGATGTGAATCACTATTCAAAACCATACAAACCCGAGTCCGGAATACAACAAGTGACGGGTCAAAATCAGAATCGCTATAACCTTCCCCCCTTAAAGAATTTCGTCCCCGAAATTACAAACCAAATTCAAAATTAACATTAGACCATTCATAACAATGTTATTCTCACAAATGACCCATTCCTCGGTCATTCATTCTCATTGACACGATACACAAGTCCCAGTCTAAAATGAAATTTACAATTTCCCAAAACCCTTACAATCTTTTATCAAAGTTCGAGTTTTCAAATTTACATAGCATATACAATGCTTCCAAAAATATTACAACATCATCAATATTCCATATTCTCAAAACATGTGCAATGTTTATATAAGATTCATGTTTCCAAAATATCCATAACATATATAATGTATTCACATTTCATTTACATAATGAAAACCTCAATGTAAAATTTAAACATCCACGAGTAAGTCTGGATATTTCCCTCAGACTTCTAGTTCATCTTCCCAAGTTGCTTCCTCAACTCTGTGATATTTCCACAATACCTTAACCAAGGGAATCGTCTTGCCTCATAAAACTTGATCCCGTCTATCCAAGACTCTCACCAGTCTCTCCTCGTACGAGGCTTCCTCATCTACCTCTAAGTCGGTCCAATCCAACACGTGTGATGGATCCAACTCATACTTCCGAAGCATACTAATATGAAACACGTCATGGACCCCGAAAAGCTATGGTGGTAACGCCAAATGGTAAGCGACCTCCCCAATCCGCTCAAGGATCTCAAAAGAACCAATAAACCGAGTGGACAACTTCCCACTCTTCTCAAATCTCATCAAACCCCGCCTAGGTGATATTTTCAGGAACACACGGTCTCCCACCTCAAAAGACAAGGGTCATCTCCAACAGTCGGCATAACTTTTTTGGCAACTCTGAGCCATAACCAACCTCTTACGAATAAGTGCCACCTTCTCCATCGTTTCTCGAACCAAGTCTGGACCCAACAAAGGTGCATCACCCACCTCGGCCCAGCACACCGAAGATCTACATGATCGGCCATACAAGGCCTCAAATAGTGCCATGCCAATACTTGATTGGAAACTGTTATTATAGGCAAACTCCACTAACGGCAAGTGCCTCTCCCAAAACCCCTTAAAATCAAGGACACAGCCTCTAAGCACATCCTCAAGAATCTGGATGGTACGCTTGGACTACCTGTCAGTCTAAGTGTGATACACAGTACTAAAGGTCAATCTAGTGCCCAGGGCACTCTGCAAGCTCTACCATAACCGAGCTGTGAAATGTGGATCTCTATCCGAAACAATCGTCACAGGGACTCCATGCAACCTCACTATGTCCCTAATGTATAGGTCGGCTAGATAGTCTACCGAATCATTCACACGCATAGCTATAAAATACGCCAACTTGGCCAACCGGTCAACTACCACCCAAATGACATCATTACCCCGTTGTGTCCTCAGAAGGTCCACAATAAAATCCATCGTGACATGCTCCCACTTCCACTCGACTATAAGCAAGGGTTACAACAAACCCGGTAGCCTCTGATGCTCGACCTTCACTTGTTGACAAGTAGGGCATTTCGATACAAACACGACTACATCCTTCTTCATACCTCTCCACCAAAACTGGTGACTAAGGTCGTGATACATCTTTGTACCTCCCGAATGCACCGCAAGGTGAGAATGGTGAAACTCTCAGAGTACTTCCTCTCAGCAAGACTCCGACACAAACAAACGGTCACGATATCTCATACTTTGGTCAGGATACACATTCAAATCTTTCTCTGCCTTCCCATTGGAGATCTTCTCCAGGAGAGATTCCACCTCAAGGTCACCCCTCTGCGCTTCTAATACTAGGTTCACAAGTGTAGGCTGAGAAACCATTGAAAACAAGGCTGCAGACTCAACAAACTCGCCCAGGTGCAAGTCAAACTCATTAAGAGTATGTAACATCTCCCATTCTCGGATGGCGATACAAGCTACACTACTAATTGATTTCCTACTCAAGGCATCGGCCATAACATTGGCCTTTCCCGGATGATAATGCAACTCAAAATCATAGTCCTCTATGAATTCTATCCACCTCCTCTATCTCAAGTTCAAGTCTCTCTGTGTAAACAGATATTTCAGACTTTTATGATCGGAAAACACCTCAAATTTCTCCTCATATAGATAGTGCCTCCAAATCTTCAAGGTAAAAATCACCACTGCTAACTCTAAGTCATGGATAGGGTAATTCCTCTCATGTGTTTTCAACTGCCGTGAGCCATAGGCTACTACCTTTCCTTCTTGCATCAATACACAACCTAAACCTTCACGCGAGGCATCACAATATACTGAATAGCCCAAACCCCTCTCTAGAATAATTAAAACTAGGGCAGTGGTTAGTCTAACTTTAAGTTCCTGGAATGACTTCTCACAAGTCTCATCCCACACAAATTTGACTCCCTTCATCGTTAGCCTAGTTAAAGGTGAAGCTAGTCTAGAGAAATCCTTCACAAATCTCCGATAATACCTAACCAACCCCAAAAAACTACGAATCTCAAAAGCATTCTTAGACTGTGCCCAATCTTGCACTGCCTCTATCTTGAATGAATCTACAGTCACTCATTCCCCAGATACTACATGGCCTAGGAATTTAACCTCTTTCAGCAAAAATTCCCACTCCTCAAACGTAGCATATAGCTTATGGTTTCTAAGCAATTCAAGCACCACTCGCAAGTGTTCCTCCTCAGAAGGTGCATAAATCAAATATCGTCCATAAAAATGACCACAAAATGATCTAGGAACTCACAAAAGATCTGGTTCATTAAGTCCATATACACAGCTGGTGCAGTGGTCAGCCCAAAAGGCATCACTAGAAACTCGTAATGGCCATACCGCATACGGAATGTTATCTTCGAGATATCTTCCTCCCTTACTCTCAACTGGTGATAACCCAATCTCAGGTCTATCTTAGAAGAACAGCAAGATCCTTTTAACTGATCAAATAGATCATCTATACGAGGCATTGGATGCTTGTTCTTAATCGTAACTCAGTTCAACTTCTGGTAATCGATACAAAGTCGCAAGGCTCCATCTTTCTTTTTGGCAAAGAGAGTCAGCGCTCCCCAAGGTGATGTACTAGGGAGCATGAAACCCTTATCTAATAACTCCTGGAGTTGAACCTTCAACTCACTCAACTCAGTGGGTGCAAACTGATACAGTGCCATAGAAATCGGTGCCGTTGCAGGCACTAAATCAATAGAGAACTTAATCTCCTGGTAAGATGGTAAACTAGTAAGGTCCTTGGGAAAGACATCCAGGTATTCACAAACCACCCTTGGCAACTCAACCCAGCCTTCATCATACTCACTACTCAAAAAGCTAGCAAGGAGGTAACTAAGTTCACTCCGCCCACGCGGATCATACACTGGTGACAAGACTCTATCCACCCGGCCCCCCAAGAAATAAAAGCAATCACCGCTTAAGGTACATACAGTAACCCTCTGACGTTAGCAATCTATAACAGCCCGATATGACGATAACCGGTCCATACCCAAAATAACATCAAAGCTAGACATGTCAAGCAATACAAATGCACAAGGTAATCGACGACCGGCAACCTCGATGTCGCAACCCCGACATCCTTGTTTCAAGATAACCTCACCACCAATGGGTGACTCTACACAAATAGGGGATGCTAATTGTGCTAACTCTAACCCCAAAACCGATACAAATGCAGACGAGATAAATGAATGGGATGCACCCCGTATCAATCAACACATTAGCAACTGAATTGCAAAACAAGAAGGTACCTCTCACTACCGAAGGCGCTGGTACCAAATCGGGCGTGGTAACAGCATACACACACCTGGTGGGTCTCTACTCAACCTGTTCACCCCTCAGAGCACAAGCCTGATGTAGTGACTGAGTTAAAGAGGCTCCCTGATTGGCCCTCGAGGCCTATGCTGACTGTGCTAGCTGGTGACTTTGTGTCTGCCTGAAACAAGACACACCAAACTCGCCACCCAACTACGGCCAAAATCTCTTCAGATGCCCCACCTGTCCACACTGATAACAAGTGGGCGGTTGCCCTTCCCCTTGGCTCTGGCCTTGAAAACGAGCCGAAGACGATGCAGACTGCTATCCTCCTCCTCTTTGCGGACAAGTTGGAAACTTATGACCCAACTGGCCACATTTGAAACAAGTCACATCTCCTTGACCACCTCTCCCAGAACCTCAACTCGATACTGGAAATGTGGACCTCGACTGAGCTCCCTGCAATGACTAGGGGTTAGAACTCCTCTGGATCTTACCGTCTCCCGAAGTGTTCTGACTCCTCCTGGAGCCCCTCATCCTTTCCTCAGCATGCATAACAGTCTCAAGATAGGCCGTCTCCTCCACAAGGCGCCCATAGTCTCTAATCATGGATCCGGCCACTCTAAACATGAGCCCGATCCTCAATCGCTTCTCAAACTCTAGGCAACGGCACTCCTCAGTCGCCACTAACTCAGGTGCAAACCTAGAGACACTAGTGAATGTGGCTTCAAACTCAGCCACTTGTGTGTTCAACTGCACCAGCTTGGAAAACTAGTCTCTCAACTTCTCCCTAATTGTGGGAGGCAAAAACTTGTCATGGAAGGCACTGACGAAAGCCTCTCAAGTCACCCCAATGCGCCCATGCCCATACTTCCACCACTGACCCGTATCTCCCTTTCAGCTGGAAAGACGTCAAGGTCACCCTCAACTGGTCATCCTCGATGCCAAGCATCTCGAACATCTTCATTATCTGCTCTAGCCACGCATCTGCCTTTAGTGGCTCTTTTGGGTCACCCAAAAACTTATTCAGATTAGATCGGAAAAACTCTCTCTTCAGAAAAGAAATCCTTGCCTCAGCTACTTGGGCCTGGACTTGATTCTTAACCCTAAGAATGTCCATCGATTTCCACAATGCTAAGGCACCCATGGCCTGTTCACCAACTGGTTCGGCCATATTTGCTTGACCAACTCCATCCTCCTGTGCCGGAATATCATCTGGTAGAGGTACCTTGTGCCTTATAGGCCTACCACACCTACTACCATTACGTCCACGTCCTGACATCTTAATAAAGGTAACACAAGAGATTAGCACATTCACAAATGTGCCGAAGCTAACTCACTTGCATCCTAATACGTTGGACAACAGTAATTCACTCCACCTAAGCACATAATCACGTAAATACATATGAATTTCCTTCCTAGATAATGACCGTCCTACGACATTGCTAGAGTTCCAATTAGAAACAACAATGATCAAGTGCTCTTCTAATAGGACTTCCAGGAACCTATAGACCCAATCAGTATCTTAGGAACAAAATCTCATACCCATATAATCATATAAGCATGTTATCACATAAGCATATAATACATACTAACGTCTCAACTAAGTGAGACAAACCCATTGTGGTAACAACCACTTCCCACATATCCAAAGTATCCAAACCCGGTACGCTCTATGTAATACCCCTGTTCCCTAATATGCTAATTGGTCCTTAAATTGAGTGTGATTATGCGTTTACCATGATTTTATGTGCCATTATGTGAATAAAGGTGATTTTGAAAGTTTTATCTGTTCACCGTAGGAATATCTGTGTGAATAATCAGCTTTGGAAATTAAATTGGAGGCCTTATCGGCCACAGAACCCGAAATTGATTTCGCCATTGTGATTGGCATGATTTTTGGAGCCTACGGTGAAATTTGATTGAAAATTGATTCTGGTCAATTTAAACTGATTAAAATAATAAATTAAGTACCCCATCATTTTATATTAAAATATTTGTTAGTGGGGCTTGTTGTATATTTGTATTGCACTTTCCTTTAGCTCTCTTAAAAACTGCTGGTACCAAATCGGGCGTGGTAACAGCATACACACACCTGGTGGTTCTCTACTCAACCTGTTCACCCCTCGGAGCACAAGCCTGATGTAGTGACTGAGTTGAAGAGGCTCCCTGATTGGCCCTCGAGGCTTGTGCCGACTGTGCTAGCTGGTGACTCTGTGTCTGCCTCAAACCAGACACACCAAACGCGCCACCCGACTGCGAGCAAAATGTCTTTAGATGCCCCACCTGTCCACGCTGATAACAAGTGGGCGGTTGCCCTCTCCCTTGGCTCTGGCCTTGAGAACGAGCCGAAGACGATGCAGACTGCTCTCCTCCTCCTCTTTGCGGACAAGTTGGAAACTTATGACCCAACTGGCCACATTTGAAACAAGTCACATCTCCTTGACCACCTCTCCCAGAACCTCAACTCGGTACTGGAAATGTGGACCTCAACTGAGCTCCCTGCGATGACTAGGGGTTAGAACTCCTCTGGATCTTACCGTCTCCCTAAGTGTTCTGACTCTTCCTGGAGCCCCTCATCCTTTCCTCAGCGTGCATAATAGTCTCAAGATAGGCCGTCGCCTCCACAAGGCACCCACAGTCTCTAATCATGGATCCGACCACTCTAAACATGAGCCCGGTCCTCTATCGCTTCTCAAACTCTAGGCAACGGCACTCCTCAGTCGCCACTAACTCAGGTGCAAACCTAGAGAGACTAGTGAATATGGCTTCAAACTCAGCCACTAGTGTGTTCAACTGCACCAGCTTGAAAAACTGGTCTTTAAACTTCTCCCTAATTGTGGGAGGCAAAAACTTGTCATGGAAGGCACTGACGAAAGCCTCTCAAGTCACCCCAATGCGCCCACGCCCATACTTCCACCACTGACTCGCATCCCCCTTCAGCTGGAAAGACGTCAAGGTCACCCTCAACTGGTCGTCCTCGATGCCAAGCATCTCGAACATCTTCATTATCTGCACTAGCCACTCATCTGCCTTTAGTGGCTCCTTTGGGTCACCCAAAAACTTATTCAGATTAGATCGGAAAAACTCTCTTTAGAAAAGAAAGCCTTGCCTCAGCTACTTGGGCTTGGACTTGATTCTCAACCCTAAGAATGTCCATCGATTTTCGCAATGCTAAGGCGCCCATGGCCTGTTTACCAACTAGTTCGGCCACATTTGCCTGACCAACTCCCTACTCCTATGCCAGGATATCATTTGGTAAAGGTACCTTGTGCCTTCTAGGCCTACCACACCTACTACCACCACGTCCACGTCCTGACATCTTAATGAAGGTAACACAAGAGATTAGCACATTCACAAATGTGCCGAAGCTAACTCACTCACGTCCTAATACGTTGGACAACAGTAATTCACTCCACCTAAGCACATAATCATGTAAATACATATGAATTTCCTTCCTAGATAATGACCGTCCTGCAACATTACTAGAGTTCTAATTAGAAACAACAGTGATCAAGTGCTCTTCTAATAGGACTTCCAAGAACCTGTAGACCCAATCAGTATCTTAGGAACTAAATCTCATACCCATATAATCATATAAGCATGTTATCACATAAGCATATAATACATACTAACGTCTCAACTAAGTGAGACAAACCCATTGTGGTAACAACCACTTTCCACATATCCAAAGTATCCAAACCCGGTACGCTCTAATACCAAGTTGTAACGCTCCCAAAATATAACCACAAATTCAACCGAATTATAAATAGATAATTACATAAATCAGAGTGTAACGTTCTTACATTTCATAGAGTTAATAGTACAAAAGAGTTAAACATAAATAAATGCCCCATAGGCTTACACCTTTCCAAGTCTTGGCTTGGCTACAACAAAAATGAGACTAGCTCACACAATTTAAGCCCTAGACTATATAAAAAGAAACAAAACAATGAAGCTCTTGCTTCCCCAAAAGAAGTTCATCCAATGCTATTGCCTTTGTGGAGGCATGCCATCATTACCTGAAAAATGTCTTTCCCAAAAAGGGTGAGCCACAGCCCAGTAGAATAATCTAACACAGTATATGAGATTTAACAAAGATATAAGTACAATGTGCATACATAATGCCAGAGATAAAATATTCACATTTTATATAATCATAAAATACTAAGTCCACATTTCATTTCACTTCCTTTCAATTCATTTCAATACATGAACCAATTTCATTATTTTTCAAGAATCCAAAAGAGTCTACAACTCAATCGTCATTAACACACAACACTTCAACCTTGCCATTTTACGTATATTTCATCCGCGACATTGGCACCCATGTATAAATTTCAGGACTTTCACCGGGGACACTCTGGCCAACTTTATTATAGTGGAGTCCATCCCCTTTCTCCTCCCAAACAATCATACATATGCAATGTATTTAAACACATAATCACATATGGAGTGCATCCCTTTTCTCCTCCATACAAACATACATATACAATGTATATAAAACGTGATCATATTCAAAGACAACCAACAATGGATTAGTTTTAATTCACCTAATCCTCATGAAACTTCTACAACAATCATAGCTATCCTTCACTGATAGCCCAATGCAGTTATTTCTAAACAGATATTCAATCTTTATAACAGATAAATCATCAATTTTCCATAGGTAAGTGATTAAACAAATCCAACAACACCATTCATTTATACATCCTCCCAATTTCGCATTTTCCATACCAATTTCATTAATTAAATAAAATGGTTACTCAAGACATCTTTAGGGAAAAGCTCCTCATTCTCCAAATACTAACCCAAGGACCAAAATCTGCTATTTTAACATAGAAAGGTCTCACATCCAAACCCCATAATCATCTATATGCACCCACATGGAAACCCCTCTTTTCAAACTTGAAATCCAAACCCTAGGTTTGCTCAAATCGCCCCCAAATCCTACCATTGTTACACAATGACAAATAACTAAGTTAAAAGTCATATGAAGGTGTAGAAAAATCCCTACCTCAAGTTAGAAGACCAAGCAAAGCAAAGGTGAAACTCCAACAAAGCGGAAACCAACTTACAATCGGATGAAAATGGAGCTTTCAAGATACACTACCCTTTTTCCAAAGACACTAGGGTGAAGAGATCAAAGGATCTAGGCCAAAATATAGAGAGAGAAAGTGTTTTAGAGAGAGAGAGGGTCAAGATTTAGGTTTTTGGAAAGTTTTAGAGAGAAAGAAGAATGAAAAAATGTTATAAAATGTCACTTTCGCGATCTGATTTACGCAGTCCGCTCGAGCGGAAGAGTTGAAACTCGAGCATCAGACACAAGAAGTTGTTCCGCTCGAACGTAAGAAGTGGCCCGCTCGAGCACAAAATACACTCATCCGGTACTTTTGCAGCCAAAAGACAAACCACTTGAGCACAAGAAAGGCCACTTGAGTGCCCACCCGTTCGAGCGTAGGAAACGCCGCTCTAGCGTGAAAAACACCCCTCTAGTACTTTTGCAGACGTGCAAAGTACTAAGAGTTTGTAAATCCCGCTCGAGTGCAAGAAATGCCGCTCGAGCGGAGGAACAAAAATTGCGAAGCTCGCTCGAGCGAAGCAGCAAAAATTTGGGCAACAAAGGTTTGGAAAAACAAGCAACCAACCTGTTCCAAATGCACAACTACAATTCAATAACCAAAATAAAGGGGAGACAAGAGAAACAAGATATGAATCACCATTCAAAACCATACAAACCCGAGTCCAAAATACAACAAGTGACGGGTCAAAATCGGAATCGCTATAGTAGCCTACAAAAAATTTTGTTGAGCCTCCCTCACCTCATTTTTTTTATATAATTTACGAAATTCTTTTTTTGGCTTCCCACGCTTCAATTTTTTTTTTTGTATATAACCTATAAAAAATTTATTGAGCCTCCCTCGCTTCATTGTTTTTTATATAATTTATGAAATTCTTTTTTGGGCTTCCCTCGGTTCAATTTTTTTTGTACATAACCTAAAAAAATTTTTGTTGACCCTCCATCACCTCATTTTTTTTTATATAATTTACGAAATTATTTTTTGGGCTTCCCTCGCTTGAATTGTTTTTTTTGTATATAACCTAGAATTTTTTTTGTTGAGCCTCCCTCCCTCATTTGTTTTTTATATAATTTACGACATTCTTTTTTGGGCTTCCCTCGCTTCAATTTTTGTTGTAACCTACAAAAAATTTTGTTGAGCCTCCCTCGCCTCATTTTTTTTATATAATTTACGAAATTCTTTTTTGGGCTTCCTACAAATCAATTTTTTTTTTTGTATATAACCTACAAAAAATTTTGTTCAGCCTCCCTCGCCTCATTTTGTTTTATATAATTTATGAAATTCTTTTTTGGGCTTCCCTGGCTTTAAATTTTTTTTTTTTTTGGGTATAAAACCTACAAAAAATTTTGTTGATCTTCCCTCGCCTCATTTTTTTTTATATAATTTACAAAATTCTTTTATGGGCTTCCCTCACTTCAATTTTTTTTTTTGTATATGAACAAAAATGCAAAATGCATTCGAGGTTGCTTGTCTGCTCGGTCGGTCTGGAGTGTCGGGAGTTGAACCGAGTGAATTCCGGGCTGAGAACAAGAGTCGCACGTGCGGAGCCTTGGGCCGCACGTGCGGGAGAGGGCCGCATGTGCGGGGAATGAGGCCGTACTTGCGGAAAACAGGGTAGGGGGCTGAAGCACATTGCTAAAAAAGGCAAGTGCGGCTGGAGGTGCGGGGGAAGAAGGGCCGCACATGCAGCGGTGTTGGCCGCACGTGCGAGAGCACGCACCGCACGTGCGGGAATAGGCTCTGCACGTGCAGGAAGTTTGGTAGATGCAAGATTTCTCCTTTTCTTCTCTCTTTGGGCTGATTGAAGGTCACTTTTTGTGTATCTCTCTCTCTCTCAAAACATTTCCTCTTCCTTCTCTCTATATTTCCTATCAAAAACCTCACAAGATCTTTGATTTCTCTAAATCCATTGGGATTTAGATCCAAATTCTTCATCAAAGTTGGTGGTCTAGGCGAGAGCTACATTGTGTGCAGTGGAGATCGAGTTTCATCGTCGTTGATTTTGGGATTTTCAATTCATTTCTTCTTCAAACTTGAGGCAGGGATTTTCTTTGAGTTATATATATGTTTTTGCAAGATCAAGATGATTTTCGAAATCATCCTTTGATTAGTTTTGAAAATTAGTTGTTGGTTCAAGAAAAAGAGTGATTTCCAAAGCGGGTTTACTATTTGATCCTTTAAGATACAAATTGGGGGTTTTGAACTATGTTTGTTGAAGAAAGAGGGTTTTGGTGAGATTTTTCTCAAATGTTTGAAGATGGATGGTTTTGGTGAGAAAACCTAGAAATTGGGGATTTTTAAAAGAGAAGTTGAAAATCCATGGTTGATAGTGGTATATTTATTTTGAATGCTAAAATAAGTGATGTTTGGAAAATTTCTTGTTTCTATTGTATAAATGATAATTGTTTTTGAGAAGCATGAGAGTTGTTGCTCATTTTGAAAATCGTTATTCAAAATGTTGATTTAGTCTTGAAATAGCTAGTTTGTTGAAAATGCTCGAAATATGGAAGATGTGTTATTCGTCGGATGGATTGAAATAAATGTATACATGTATTCATCTCGTGAAATTGCATGGAAAAGAGAAATGAGAATTTTGATCACAATGGTAGAATTGTACGGAAGAATTGGAAATGGAAGAATTGTTGTATTGTATTGATTATTGTTGCATTGGCATATCAATTGATTTGGTTACATTGAGCTTTGAATGTTGATTTGAAAACCTTGCATTGAGAAAAGAATGTTTGGAAACAGGTTTTCATGAAATGATTTTGGGGTAAATACGGTAGTAAGTTTTGATAGGTGGTGTAGATGGAATTGTTTAAGTTGGCCTGAGTGTCCTTGGTGAAAGACTAGAAAGTCACGCGGATAGGTGTCGAGCCTTCCGGTTAATACCGGTAAAAATGACAAATTGGTAGTACTTGTATAGTCTACTTGCAGACACCGACCTAAGGAATACCAAAGTTGTATGTACCACCCCTTGAATGAAATTGTTAAGTTTTGAACAATGGAATTGCATCACATCATTGAGCATGATGATTTTCAAAAGAGGAAGATGTAATTTATTTGCAAAAAGATATAGCATGGAATATGCATACATCTTTTGAGACTTGTATAAAATGTATATACTTTGTTAAGAATGTCCTACTAGGCTTTATGCTCACCCTCTCACCCTACGAGATTATTGTGCAGGAAAAGACGTGGTGATTCCGCCCAACTGAGGGCGTGGAAATGTGTGTGTTAGGAGTACAATGCTCTCACTTTGCGTGACTCTATTTTGTAAGCCAAGGGCTATATTTGTATGGTTTGAATAACCGATTTGTGTAACTGGGCTTAAGCCTTGGAAACTTGTAAACCCATGAGGGTATTTATGTTGTTTATGTCATCTTGATTTGAGGTGAATGTATTATCGCATGAGGATTATTTGCATCATGTATTGCAAGTGTGAAGATTTACTTTCAGTTTTACTTTAAAGAACCATGATTGTTGTATTATCATTTGGGCATGAAAATTGGGGTGTTACACTCCCTGGCCTCATTTTTTTTTTAATATAATTTATGAAATTTTATTTGGGCTTCCCTCGATTCATTTTTTTTTTATACATAACCTACAAAATATTTTGTTGACCCTCCCTTGCCTCATTTTTTTTTCTATAATTTACGAAATTCTTTTTTGAGCTTCCCTCGCTTCAATTGTTTTTTGTATATAACCTACAAAAAATTTTGTTGAGCCTCCCTCGCCTCATTTTGTTATATAATTTACGACATTCTTTTTTGGGCTTCCCTCACTTCAAATTTTTTTGTAACCTACAAAAAATTTTGTTGAGCCTCCCTCGCCTCATTTTTTTATATAATTTACGACATTCTTTTTTGGGCTTCCCTCACTTCAATTTATTTTTTGGGGGGAAGGGGGGTATATAACCTACAAAAATTTTGTTGAGCCTCCCTCGCCCACCGCACGTG
>NW_021026384.1:1452883-1473904 GCF_004153795.1 Camellia sinensis | reverse complement strand
ACACTTAGAATTTAGATGTGAGGCTGCCACCATTGGAAATTAGACTTCTGGGGCTTCAATTTACACTCAAGCATGATCTAAAATCATGTCCGGATGAGGGAGATATATCCGTTTGAAGTTGGGCCTAGAGAGCAGATTTTTGTGGACGGCAAGCCCCCTTTTGTGGATGGCCGGCCACCACTTCTGGCCTATCGGCCACTGGTAAACAATGTAATAACGTGTGGTTTCACCCCCTTGACTCCCTAGTGATGTGCCGGCCACTAGTGGTGTACCGACCACAAATAATGGACGGCCAGCCACTATTAATGGCCTGCCGCCTACATTTGTGGCCTGCTGGCCACTAGTGCAAAAAAACATATATTTTGTGCCAACTGTTGCCAGCTGTTCCCACAATGCTCCACCTACCTCTATATAGAAATTTTGACCTGAGGCTCTTGTTTTCTATATATAGAGGACCTCTCTTCTTGTTTTGAAGGTTAGAAAAGTTTGGGAGTTGAAATTCTCTCTAAAATTCTCTCTCTACAATTTCTCTTTCTCTACAATCCTTTCTCTCTTTTGCAACTTGCATAGCCTTAGCCCACACATCCTAAACCAAACCTAGAGAGCTTCTTGCTGAGGTTATTTGAGCTTGAATTTGAGCTCTTGAAGCACTTGAGAGTGTGAAATTGGTGGTTTGTAACTTAAGGGTTCATTCCTCTTCAAGAGGTATACCTCCTCTTGCTTTTGTACCATCTTTACACCACTTGTTTTCCATCTTTTGTACTGATTTTTGGGCTGTATAAAACATGTACTTTTGGGCTGAAACTTGTGGTTTTAAGGCCAATAAGGTTGAGGGGTGGTTCACCCTTCTCTATACCTTGTTCTCAAGGCCTTTACCCTTGTGTTTCCCACCTTTGTATTATCTTTTTTTGAGCTTTCAAACACTATTTTTCAGAGTCATTTCAGTGGCTAAAATCATGTTTTGAAGTCCAAAATTGTAGGGGTAAGCCTCCCCTCCATGTGTCTTGCTTGCTAGTCCAGTTTGCTCTATGTGTTAGCTTATTATTCTAGTTATTTTTGTCTTAATTCTAGCATGTTTTAGGACTGTTTTAGGGTTGTTTTTGGTTATTAGTTGCATTTGAGCTTTGTATAGCATGCTTCTGGTGTAATTGCCCTCACAAGCTTGGTGTTTTAGGCCTCTAGGCACCACTTTTTTGAGTTGATTGCATGTTTTAGTGCTTTTCTCACTTATTTTCAGCACTAATAATCTCTGCAATCTCCCCCCTTTCTTGGCTTTTGTTTTATTTTGAGAGTTGTTTCAAACCTCTTGTTCATTTAAGCATGAGATTGAGGTTGTCTTGCTTAATGGTTTAATCCCTTTTAGGGGTTCATTATCAACGGCATGACATCTCTTTTACGTCTTAAGTTAACTCTTGGTTTGGTACTTCACTTCCTTAGAGGACTTTAACTCATTCTTGGACTTAATGAATTAAAGGATGGTTGGTAATTAAAATAGAGTTAAATGGACTAAAATGGTGTGAGATAATCAATTTGGTAGGGTTCAATCGGACGTTAATTGAACCCTTGAGTCTTGAGTTGTTTCATATTCACTAGTGATGAAAACAGCTCAAGATTCATTGTCAACTACTTCTCTTGATCATTCATGATAGGGATGTGGTTTTTGGAGTCTTGTTTTGTTGCATTCATTGAACTTGGACTTTGGTCCATAAGCCATCATGCAATGAAATTGCTTGATTGATGGTTTGTGAACCAAATTTTGTCCCTCCTTTGACTTGTTTGCTGATAAGGAGAGGGAAAGTGTGCAGACAATCCTTAAGAATACACTATTCATACTCTGTTTGTCCTCTGTTGCAGCAAGGAAGGACTTGGCTTCAGTGGCCGGCAAGCCCTCAGCAGTGGCCGGCAAGCCACCTCTAATGGCTGGCAACCCCTCACTTCTGGTCTGCCGGCCACCAGTGAAAAATTCAATAGTGTGCTTTTGAGGCAAAGCAGAGTGAGCAGCAGTGATGGTGTTCAACTGTGCAAACAGAGGCATTCGAAAGCAAAACATCGGCTTTTTTGGATGGAAACCAAGCATGCGCATGACCATTCCTTGTTTCCCGAGGCAGATTAGCTAGTTGTATAGTTTAGTTACTTATTTTAATTGCACTTGTGTTGTAATTATTTAATTAGTTAAGTAGTGAACTAGTTATGATGTAATTATTTTAATTAGCTAGATTAGTTAATTAATTAGTTCAACTACTGTTGTAACAAATTAGTTAAGTAGTTTAGCTAATTCAATTTGTTTTGTAATAATTAGATAATTAGCTTAGTTAGTTAATTAGCCTAGTTTATTCATTCAGACTCTCCTTTGTGAGACCACAATGTAATAACGTGGATGTCTTCCAACTTTACGTCTTTCTCTCTTTTATTTCTCTGCTTACGATGGTTAGATTAGGAGCATCACGTTTTGTTTAGCATACTTTATGCTTGTATCCATTCATCTTATATTGCATGCACCGAGGCTCGGTGCATCATTCTAATTGCATTGTTGTTTAAATACTTCGTTGAATACGTGCTTAGACCGCATGTCTTGAATTGAGCCATATGTCATATTAGTAGCCGAGCCTAGTAATTGCATATTACATGTGTTGCATTAGACATTTGGCATAGTTAGGGACATGCATTTTTCTAACTAGTTTCTTTTTTGGCTTGGAGTACTAGGTGAGTTTTTAGTGCTTTAGCATACTTGTATGAGTGTGAGTGACTGCCATGACTAGCATGCTTGCCATGAGGCTAAGTGCTTACTTGTTAAACTGTTCGAGTGCCTATGGATGAAGGCTTGTTGCTTGAATTGGAATGGTTCAATGAATGTATGTTTAAGCCTACCTTGTCAATTGGTAAATTCACTAACTTCAAGCCCACTTTGTTAAGTGGCAAAATCAAACCTTTTTCAAAAAAACAAATATGAAATTGAATTGTTCTAATTCGGGAAAACAAGTCTATACCTTGTGTGCGCACATCACATAGTAATGCTAGCCTAATAAACCATAATAAGAGCATATAATGTAGATAAGACTCATATCATGATTAGTAGAGGCCGATCTTTGATCGGGCAAGCGGGGGTGCTCGAATGCATTCATGACCTTCCCCTCTCGTGCCTAAGTTCCCGACCTGAGACAATCTTGGTTATGACGAACATGTGGCCTTTGGCACGAGTCATGGGTTTCCTAAATTTCCCAACGTAAAATATTTAGGTGGTGACTCTGTATCTGGCAAAGCAGTCCATTTTTGGCAATTTGATTCAAAATCGATTTTCCAAAAGATTTGCCGGATTTGGACTCTTTGGTGTTTATCAATTTTCACATCGCACTTGTGAGATTAGATTCAGAACCGTGGGAGTCCAAACTGTAGGGCTTATTTCGAGCTTCCAAAAGGGAGTGGGAAGAAGCCAAGCTACAGTTTCTAGCGACTCTATTGGGAAATTAGAGGACTTGACTTGAACTTCATGATGTGACATTTTATCTACACTTATATGTTTCTTTGAATTGCATTTGCATTGGTGGGTTTAAGTCATTGTGTTTGCCATCTGCTATTCCTGGACGGTTTTCCGGAGGCTTGCCTAAAAGCTTGCCTAAAGGTTGACTGGTCACGGGCTCTACCATGATGGGAATACAACCCTTGGATCTGGACTACTGTTGTACCGCTTGATCCTCCTTTCACTTCTCGGTGTTTGGTCTGAGAGGTATATTAGGTCATCTTACTGAGGTACCCTTTTGACCATTTGGCCTAGTTGCATATCGAAAAGCCATAGAGACTGTTCTGAATTAGGATATGATGCTCACCTTTGTACATGATTGCGTGAAACCACTTGTTTGATATAGTGAACCCTAGTTCCTGACGAAATTAGGACAGCATAACCCTACCCCCTCATAGGGGTGTTTTGGCTCTTTTTACCTGGTATGTGCTTTGCGGTGAAACTATACCGGGGTGCTTCATACCAGTGGTACAGTTGGTATCTATTTTGGAGCAGCATTCAGTGTAGAGTACAGCCACTCAGCCGTGATCATATCCGTTCTAGTGAAATTGGGCTGAGGTGCTGTCTGTTTTCTCTTTTGCAAGATAGTCTTGGAACCATAGCTTCAGAAGGCTCTGATATCTCCCGGGTATTCTGGACTCGTGTTGATACACTTTGTTAGGTTAGAGATTAAGTTCAAGGGCAACCAGTGTTTCCTTCTCCAATGGCAAGGCAAAGAAGGGCCAAACAGGGCTCACCAGTTCCACTATTCTGACATTTAACAGCTAGATCACCTTTGTTCAAAGAACGGCCATCTACCCCTTTCATGGCTCAGCCTCCGACAAATCTAGAGGATTTACTGATCCGTTTTCAGCAATCAGTAAATTCGCTGCAGCAAGATATAGCTAGGCAAACTAAGATATTACAAAAAATGATGTTCAACTTTAAGGACCTCCATGAAATTGGGGTTCAAATCAAGGATGCCATCAGACAAGGGCTCATTGTGGAAGGTAATGAGCTTATAAGGAAGAGTGTTGTTTGTAATTCCAATGCTACCACCAGTGGTAGCACGATGTGAAATGCTCAGAAGTAAACACGGCCACCATGCCTGTCAAAAGCCTTTTTGCTGATAATAGCCAAAGACCGACCACTTCAACTCAGCCCGAAGCCCGAAATTTCCATCCTCTTTACATGAGTCTCTCTCAAGCCTTGAAAATGCTTCGAGAAAAAAGGTGTCTAGAGCTCCTAGAACCCCAACCCCTCCCAAATCCTTTTCCACCAAGACATAACCCCGCTAAATACTAGCCTATCATTAATAAACACGCGTCACCGATTACAAACCGTTGCATCTGCCTCGGTCATAGGGATTCATGATCTTATTAACGAAGGAGATCATAGCTCCACCAAAAAGACCTCAGGCCACCCCTAACCCATTATCTTCACACCTCAACCTAATCCATACACTTACCGTTCACTTACAATCCTAGCTATTACATAACCCCAGCCCTTTACCCAAGCTGAAGTGTTTCATTCTAGAAGTACGATCTTGTGTATTAATGGATGCACTCGAACCCTAATCATTCTCGAACCTATGACCTACTACTTTTGAGCCTAATTGAGCATGATGAAGATCTACAGAGGAACGTTGGTAGAATTTAACATTTGGGCTTTCGATCTTGGTCCAAAAGCTCCCCATCTTGGGGCCAAGCTGCAGTTTAAAAGGGCTCAACCTGAAGCTAGCTCAGTTCTGGGGGTTGGCATGTCAATAATAACTGGGCTTCTGCTCTGTATAGTGACCCAATCCCTTAGGCAAAGTGGAGGCAAGTGGCAAGAACAACGGTAGCGGCAAGTATCGATCCTTATGAACATCTTCAATGGGCTATTGAGGCTTTCAAGGTCAAAGGGCTGAACAAAAAGCAAGTGCATTGCCCAGTGCGTTGCAAAAAACTGTGTGATGACACTTTTTGTCACTAGGTTGGGGCATTTCGAAATCAAGGGGCAAGCCATGAAAAAGGCTTGTCGACCGAAAACAACCCCTTCAGCTCCAATTCTACCACTCAGAAGAGGATCATCAAACCCAGTCAAACAACCTGTTGACCCCTCTGTCAATCCCTCAAAGTACTAGTAATCGCACCTATAGACCCCTCTACATGACCTTATCCAAAGCTCTCCAAATCCTCCTCAATAGGGCAAGGCATCTCAACCCCTTGCCCCTCAGACCTCTCCCCTAATCTTCTTCTAGCTAGCTATAATGCTGCCATAGTTACTAGCCTATCCATCAACAAACCGCGCCATGCACACTGCACCATTGTTTTTTTGCCTTTGCTATGAACGTTCAAGATCTGATTGACAAATAAGGTCATTACTCCACCAGTCCTACAACAGTCTTATCGCACTGGATCAATGAACTGGGGGGATAATGTAACTCGTGATCGGGGGAGGATACCACCTGCTAAATGGCACTCATTTTTAACTCCAGATATGGGTGGATGGCACACACTGTTTTGAGCAATTTGCAAAGTGCAGTTTATTTACTTTCTCAGCCTTGGGTATTGAGTCAATCTTTTTTGCTATTGGAGTCAGTCTTGTTGTGTAAGGAGGTTTGGTGATTTCGGGCGTGTTAACCTCTGGCATCACTTTCTTGTTTTGTTTGTCTTTTTCACTCTTTAAGTCTGTTTCTACCATTGAGCCAGTTGCGCCAGAAGATCTGAATGAAATGACAGTACTTTTCCACTTACTTCTCTATGCCTTTAAATCATTGCATTAACCAAAGTTTTTCAAAATTGTTTCCAAAATTGTGATGAAAATAAAGAGGAAGGAATTCCTCGGGATTTGCAAAATTTGATCAATTGAGAGAAAAAGAGGTCTGCTAAGTCCTTGATGAGTGAAATCATGTCTGTTAATGTGAGTACTGAGAAGGATCCTGGCTTAATCCAGATTGGTTCTACATTGTCTTCAGAAGAGCACGAGCAACTAGTCGCTTTATTAAAAGATTTCAAAAATTGTTTTTGCGTCATCCTACGAAGACATGCTTAGAATCAATCCTGAGATTGTACAGTATAGGATCACTCTCGGCCTCGAGACTCAACCCTTGATGCAGAATGCTCAAACAATCAACCACAATGTCAGGCTTGCATGGCCAGATTTGAAGCAGCCCTTGAATTAGGGGCAATAAGGTCAGATACCATCAAAGGAAGCTTGCAAAGCTGGATGAGAAGCATCCCTTGAACTAGGGGCAAAAAAGGTCAGATACACTCGAAGATTAAAAACTAGGTCATTTCTTAAGCTAATGGAGATCAGCAAGAAAGCCAAATCCTAGAATCTGAGAGAAGAAAATTTTTGTTGGAGGACAATCAAGTTCCTATCCATAACACTAGGGGCAAATTTAGACCCAATTGGATGGGCCCTTACATCATCAAGACTATATCATTAGGGAACAGCAACCATTCTCCTCGATTCAGATAGCTTAGAGATCCTACGACCGATCAACATGGACAAGTTAAACTTTTTTATCCTTGAGAGACTCGCTGGGCCGAAAATTCTGAAGGGCGACCCAGGAAAAAGTTAGAGCAAGACAAAAAAATAAAAAATAACAAAAACAAAAAAATGGAAACAAAGAACAAAAAAGGAAAGAAAATGATAATAAAGAAAAATGAAAAGGAAAAATAGAGCTCGCAAGTTTAAAAAACTGGAAGGACAGCTTTGGCAAAAGTTAGAGCATAAAAGGAGAGTGTTAATACCGGAGTGCACCTTAACCCCTCGGAACTACGTACGACCTGATTCCCATCTTTGGGACACGTAGGAAACTTCATCCTAAAGTTCGGCCCCAACCATTTTTAGCCTGCTGGTCTCATCCATGTTGATTGGCTTATCCTTATTCAAACTCGGCTATCCTCTCCATGTGCAAATTGGCTCATCTTCATACTCATCTTCGTTCAAATTCGATTGTCCTATTCCGTTACAAGGATTCAACTGCAAGACAAATCAAGTTCAGATCTAAGGTTGCGTGTCTTAAGAGTTAATTCCATGTTGGTTGAGCAGTGGTCATTTGCAAAAACATTTTTGAGGATTTTTTATAAAGTTGTCTAATTTTCTCAAAAATTATTCCATTTTCTTCAAAAAACTAGATCATTTCTTCAACCCAAAAAAGGAAAAATTTCAGTGCTCATAGCCTGACTTACATGATTTCAAAGTAGAAAGTCGAACAAGCATGTTAATCTAACCCTCATGTTGGTCAAAATTGTTTTAGCAGAAGCCAAAAACAAAAACAAAAAAAAAATGGTTAAAGTGATAAACTAGGGGCACAGTTGAGTCAGGTTTTCTATCTTTTCCCTATTATCAACGTATTCGCCAGAAAGGGCACAACTGAAGCTAACAGCAGAGGGTCGAAAGCTCTCTCATCCTCCAAAGCAACAAGGTATCAAGCCAAGTGCGAAGCACGAACTAGAAATGGAGTTGGATATTCGACCCCCTCATCTAGATGGGTTTGATCACACCCAAATTGGCGTCTGACTCGGAATGTGGACGTAGAAAATGCAATGTGTGAGACCAATCAATTGTATACTTGGCCAGTGGGACATGCTGTAACTTGTCTCGGTCAAGTTAAGCTAAGGCCATCACCAACCAATGTCAATTACAGAACTGCTGTACATCCAGTCGCACCACAACCCCTCTGTGGGAAAGCTCACTAGTTGTGAATTAAAGAAGGAGAATCTAGTAGAGTACCAAGGGAAAGATCCCACAACTTCCTGCTTATCCATCAACCACCCAAGGGAGGGATAAAAAATAAGAGAGATTAAAGAATGGAGGGATGTGCGTTGAGAGAAAAAGTGAGGAAAGGGCTTGTCAGGGAAATAGAGATTGAGTGCCTGAATGATGTGAGAATCACAAATGAGAAAGGGTGGGAAACAATACCCAGAGAAACAGGCTCCTCGCGAACTGAGAAGTTTCCCGCCAATGGAAAGCAAACATCCGAGTGTTGTGTTTGTTGTTTTTGTTTGTTTCGATTCTTATTTTGAGTCATTTTGAGTGTCAACAGGTGTGTTTAGGTGTTTTACTTTCCCTTTGTTAAGTCGTTTTTACAGTGGTCGGTCATAGGCTCAATACTCGGTTAAGAACTCATTCTCAATTTCAATTTAAAAAATAAATCTTTTTGTGCTCAGAGTGCCGTGCTATTCTCAACATATGTGCAAAACAGGATTTCTTCTTTCATAAAGTGCAGGGCCCACCCCTGATAAGGTGTGAGCAACCGCACAAGGACCTATCTGAAGCTACATGGATTCTAAAATGCAAAGCAAAAGAAAAGAGGGAAAATTTGAAGCATCTTAGTGTGTTTCAACTAATTCTGAGACTGCATTCCAGGTGCACCTTCTCAAGCCTCTCCATTTCTCTGGAGTATGTGTGTACGTCAACCCCGAGTTCAAGCCTAATTCAAGTCAAAATGGTGATCAAAGCGGCATGTAGATGTTTCCCCTTGCCAATATAAACATGATGTATCCTTTTTAAGCATGTTGCAAAGTCTCTGAGGGGTAAATCGGAGGTTGTCGCCTGAACAACACCTATTGTTTGATTTGTCGTTCTGTCAAATTACATACTTGTTCTCTGCTATTGCATAGAATGTGCATTTTCACATATACTTATGTTACACATGTGCCTTGCATCATTTAGGATTCATGCATAGAACATGCTTTCAATTTTGCATAGAATATGCTCTTGTTTCTTGCTTCTTGCAGAGAGCATGCTTCCAATTAACCTCATGCATCGGTTGCCTATCTTGCATGGAACATGCATTGTCAATGTATTACTTTGTGAACCAATCATCTTGTGCATCTATCGCACAATAATCTCATCATGTGCATCTATCGCACAATAATCTCATCATGTGCATCTATCACATAATAATCTCACTTTGTGCATCTATCGCACAATAATCTCACTCCGTGCATCTACCGCACAATCTCATCATAAATCGCACTATCTTGTGCATTTCAACTCAATCGCGCTATCTTGCGCATCGCACTATCTTGTGCATTTCAACTAAATCGCGCTATCTTGCGCATCACACTATTTTGTGTGTTTCAATTGAATCACGATATCTTGCGCATCACACTATCTTGTGCATTTCAACTCAATCGCGCTGTCTTGCCCATCGTACTATTTTGTGCATTTCAATCCAATGGCGCTATCTTGCGCATCGCACTATCTTGTGCATTTCAACTTACTTCGCACTATCTTGTGCATCACACTGTCTTGTGCATTCACCCTCACTTGCACTATCTTGTGCACTCCCTGGGTCTAGGAAACCTTAAATCCTCTAAAGGTGCAATTTCTTTGGTGTTTGTCGTGCCCGAACGACTTCTGGTGGTAAGGTATAGCCACCTGCTTGTGTTTGCGGTGAGTTCCTAGGAGATCAACTAAGACAGTGGAAACTAGAGTTTGAGTGGCCGAGGCCTAGAACGCAAAGGTTCGGAATTTCCGAGACTAAAGTCTGGTTTAAATACCCAGGGGTGTATCCTCGACTTGAAATCTGTATGGCAGCCCCATAGGTTGAGGTAGCTTGTATGCGCCTTAATTCTGGATACTGAACCAACCTAGCTTGTCACCCTGTTGGAGAATAAGGAAAGTTGTGAACATAGCTAGGGAGAAAAGTAGTACCTGTGGTTTGGAAGCACAATCAAGAAGAAGAGGAAGATCCACAGCAGCATAACGTGAGTCATTGCCCATTTCCCCTGTAAAGTACTTTCTAAAAAGCGTCGCTTTCCAACTGCAACATCATATTTATTATCTATTACGTCTATCGCATTGCATATAGTATCTATCGCATACATTTACTACACTATCGTCCTTTCCATGTTAAGCTTAGTTTGGCATATGCTCATACTTTTCCTTTGTTGAAACATGGATCTATCATGTGTAAATACCCATGTTGCGCTGAGGCCAGTATTGAGGGTGTCAACACATTTTCTGTGTTAGACGTGGTTTGTTTTGTGTCCATACCTTTTGTAGATAAGACGTTGTTCGACCTGCGCCTCTTATTCACTGCATCCATTGTATCGTACTTTGCCTTGTTGCACTCAACATTTAGGATCATGATCTTTCCCCAGCAGATCATTCCTCACTCATATCATCCCAGTCAATTACTTGCATCTTTCTCTTTCTACAAAACACCTAGTTTTGCATGTGCTCGCACCCTTTCGCGTTGAAACATGGTTCTGTTGTGTGTAAGCATCCATGCTGCGCTGAGGCCAGTATTGAGGATGCAGGCACTTTGCCTGTGTTAGACATCATTTGGCTGTGCCCACTTCTTTTCTATATAAAACATAGTTTGCTTTGCATCTTCATCACTTTATGGTATTTGTGTGGTTCTGCACTACTTGTGGTTTGATTATTTCGTTATATACATGTATTATATATCATTTGCATTGTTTCATTGCATTGTGTATCATATTGCATTTCCTGCCCCTAAACTACATTGGTTTGATTCCTTGCAATGGGATACGCAGGAAACCCTCAGGTTCAACCAACTGCATCTGCATTTTGTTTGTTTCCCCAAGTCTTAAGGCCTTGTCAAAATGGGTCGTCTTTGGGCTTTGACATTCACTCACATCACTTCAAGACTTTGAGCTCTGTCAAAGAGGGGCAACTGTAGACACCCTATTTTTTACCGCTCTTAAGACTTGGGCGCCAATAATTGATCACTTGATGATGAAAGATATGCTGTGCAATCGCTCAATTTCTTCAGTAAGAAGCTCTGATCCCAACCTAACACCCCATTTTTGACCAAAACCATTTTGGGCCAAAACTATTTTATACCTTAAAACCCTCTCTTTCAAAATATTTTGCCAAATGTTTCTACGATGTTTCGAGGCTCACATTTCATTAAAATTGCACTTTTTGGTAAACTGAGTAAGGACAAAGTGGAGATAAATGGAAGAGAGGTGAAATTTTTGAAAAATATTTAAAACATCTTATTTAGAGGTTTGGAGTTGAAGAAAATAGAAGAGAAGAGGAGAAAACCTATTAGGGGAAAGGTTAGGCATCAATCCGTTAGGGCAAAACTAAGCATAGGCATATCTCTTTGCACACTTAGACTTTAGATATGAGGCGGCCACCATTGAAAAGTAGACTTTTGAGGCTTTAATTTAGACTCAAGAATGACATAAAATCGAGTCCGGATGAGGGCGATATGTTCGTTTGAAGTTGGGCCTAGAGAGCAGATTTTTGTGGACGACAAGCCCCCTTTTGTGGACGGTAGGCCACCATTGGTGGCCGGCTGACCACCACTTCTGGCTTGCCGGCCACTGGTAATTTTGGCCTTTTTGAGTGGTTTGACACCCTTGACCCTCTAGTGATGTGCCAGCCACTAGTGGTGTGCCGGCCACCATTAGTGGCCTGCGGCTACATTTGTGGCCTGCCGGCCATAATTAGTGGCCTACCGGCCACTGGTGTAAAAAAATCAGATATTTTGTGACAACTGTTGCTAGCTGTTCTTACAATGCTCCACCTGTCTCTATATAGATATTTCGACCTGAGGCTCTTGTTTTCTATATATAGAGGACCTCTCTTCTTGTTTTCTATATATAGAGGACCTCTCCTCTTGTTTTGAAGGTTAGAAAAGTTTGGGAGTTGAAATTCTCTCTAAAATTCTCTCTCTCTCTACAATTTCTCTCTCTCTACAATCCTCTCTCTCTTTTGCAACTTGCATAGCCTTAGCCCAAACACTCTAAACCAAACCTAGAGAGCTTGTTGCTGAAGTTATTTGAGCTTGAATTTGAGCTCTTGAAGCACTTGAGAATGTAAAATTGGTGGTTTGTAACTTAAGGGTCCATTCATCTTCAAGAGGTATACTTTCTCTTGCTTTTGTACCATCTTTACACCACTTGTTTTCCATCTTTTCTACTGATTTTTGGGCTGTACAAACTTGAATTTTTGGCTAAAACTTGTAGTTTTAAGGCCAATAAGGTTGAGGGGTGGTTCACCCTTCTTTCTATCTTGCTCTTAAGGCCTTTACCCTTGTGTTTCCTACCTTTGCATTATCTTTTTTTGAGCTTTTAAACATTGTTTTTCAGAGTCATTTCAGTGGCTAAAATCATGTTTTGAAGTCCAAAATTGGAGGGGTTAGCCTCCCCTGCTTGTGTCTTACTTGCTAACCTAGTTTGCTCTATGTGTTAGCTTATTATTTTAGCTATTTTTGTCTTAATTCCAGCATGTTTTAGGACTGTTTTAGGGCTTTCTTTGGTTGTTAGTTGCATTTGAGCTTTGTACTTTGTATAGCATGCTTCTAGTGTAATTGTCCTCACAAGCTTGGTGTTTTAGGCCTCTAGACACCACTTATTTGAGTTAATTGCATGTTTTAGTATTTTTCTCACTTATTTTTAGCACTAATAATATGTGCAATCTCCCCCATTTCTTGGCTTTTATTTTGCTTTGAGAGTTGTTTCAAACTTCTTGTTCTTTTAAGCATGAGATTGAGGTTGTCTTTCTTAATGGTTTAATCCCTTTTAGGGGTTCATTATCAACGGCATGACATCTCTTTCACGTCTTAAGTTAACTCTTGGTTTGGTACTTCACTCCCTTAGAGGACTTTAACTCATTCTTGGACTTAATGAATTGAAGGATGGTTGGTAATTAAATTAGAGTCAAATGGACTAAAATGGTGTAAGATAATCAATTTGGTAAGGTTCAATCGGACATTAATTGAACCCTTGAGTCTTGAGTTGTTTCATACTCACTAGTGATGAAAACGACTCAAGATTCATTGTCAACTACTTCCCTTGATCATTCATTATAGGGATGTGGTTTTTGGAGTCTTGTTTTGTCACATTTATTGAACTTGTACTTTGGTCCATAAGCCATCATGCAATGAAATTGCTTGATTGATGGTTTGTGAACCAAATTTTGTCCCTCCTTTGACTTGTTTGCTGATAAGGAGAGGCAAAGTGTGCAGACAACCCTTGAGAACACCCTATTCTTGCCCTGTTTGTCCTCTGTTGCAGCAAGGAAGGACTTGGCTTCAGTGGTCGGCAACCCCTTAGCAATGGCTGGCAGGCCACCTCTAATGGTCGACAACCCCTCAGTGTTGGCTGGCCACTAGTGAAAAATAGTGTTGGTGTTCAACTGTGCAAGCAGAGGCATTCGGAAGAAAAACAACGGCTTTTTTTGGGTGGAAACCGAGCATGCGGATGAACATTCCTCGTTTCCAGAGGCGGAGTAGCTAGTTGTATAGTTTAATTACTTATTTTAATTGCACTTGTGTTGTAATTATTTAATTAGTTATGTAGTAAACTAGTTATGATATAATTATTTTAATTAGCTAGATTAGTTAATTAATTAGTTCATCTGTTGTTGTAATAAATTAGTTAATTAGTTTAGCTAATTCCATTTGTCTTTTAATAATTAGTTAGCTAATTAGCCTAGTTTATTCATTCGGACTCTCCTTCTCGAGAGTGCAGCGTAATAACGTGCATGTCTTCCAACCTCACGTCTTTCTCCCTTTTATTTATCCGCTTATGATGGTTAGATTAGGAGCATCATGGTTCATTTAGCATACCTTATGCTTGTATCCATTCATCTCGTATTGCATACATCGAGGCTCGACGCATCATTCTAACTGCATTGTTGTTTAAATACTTCGTTGAATACATGCTTAGATTGTATGTCTTGAATTAAGTCATATGCCATATTAGTAGCCGAGCCTAGTAGTTGCATATTGCATGTTGTAGAAACCCCATTTTTGACCGACCTTAAGACTCAGACGTCATCGATTGAGCGCTCGGTGATTGCGCATGTTGTGCTCGTTCTGAGGTTACGGAGTCTTGGCTAAGAGCCTTGCCTCCGGACTTCGGGACTCTTTTGTGCTTTGCCTCGGTTTGCAAATCAGGTTCTATTTTCTCTTCCCAAAGGGAGGGAGAGGTCTCATAGACCATCTCTCAGTGGCCGTAGGCTACTTTTCGTGGTCGTAGACCACTGTTCCCGTTTGGAGACCAGTTTTCGATTTTCGGAGCCGTCGGCCGTGCGCTTCGGTTCCGGACCACTTAACTTTCTCCATTTGCTCCGATTTTTGGCACACACCTTGTTTCCTCTCTCTACAGGGACACTGTGGTCCGAGAGACCACCTTCGTGGTTGCACGCCACTTTTGATGCTTAACAATCAGTTTTCGGGGCACCCGGCTGCGCGTTTTGTTTCCCAAACCCTCGTTTTGCATCCGTCTTGGTTCATTTTTGGCATGGACCCTATTTTCATTGTTTGGAAGGTGGTACAAGGGTGGGAGACCACCTTTTCTCCTTGGAGACCACCTTTCTCTTCGCCGGCCGATTTTCTTGACAAGAAACTGGTCTCCTTGGTTTTTGGGCCACATTTACTGGTCTCCCACCACACCACTTGCTTGCATTTCATATGGAAACCACCTTGGGAGGCTGCCGACCACTTGAACCTTTTGACCCTGGTCGGCCGACCAGGGCAAGTGGTTGGCCGACCACTTGAACTGGTCGGCCAACTCCCATCAGTTCTGTCTCAGTGAGTTGATTCCAGCTGTGCCAGCCGGGAGGCACAGACTGCATCCTCCATACATATGGAGGATGTTTGCCCTTGGTTTTAAGCTTCTAGGAGAAGCTTTAGTCCCTCTTGTCTATAAAGGAAGGGCTCCCCTTCCTTGTAGGGGGTTCAAAAAAAATTTCTAAGGCATACAAGACTTTTCCCTCTATATCTCTACAGCTAAGCTCAAAAAGTGCATGGTTCTTGCACCTTTGCATACCATCTCCCAAGCTAACCCCTCCACCATCACTCTAAGCATCTTGGAGGCCATTTTTAGAGGTTGAGAGGCTGTCTTTGTGGTCCAGAGGTTGCTGGTCCTTTTGTGCTACAAGGGTAACACACTTTCTCTCCTATAAGGCTTTATTTTGCTTCATCTTTTAGTTATACTTTCAAGCATATTTGAGCTTTGGTGTAAACTGAAAAAAGTCTTATTTTGATGCCCTTAACATGTTTGTTTAAGATCATTTTTCTGTTGGGGGTCATCTACTCCCTTGCATGCTTCATTTTACCTTGTTTTGAGCCATGCCTTAGAGCATTTGTGTTGGCCTTTTAGCCACTGAAATCCGGTGGATTTTCAGTGGCTAGCATGCTATTTTGAGTGCCAAAATCAGAGAGAGGTGACCCTCTCTCTCCTTGTTTTGTTTTCTAGCATTTTTGGCTTTACAAAGGAGCCCTTATTTGCATGCTTCCAAGTCATGTTTCAGGACATTTTTGATGAGTTTTAGGACCTGCATAGGCTCTATCCAGAGCTTGTTTTCCCATATTGGATATCCGTCTTGCATGTGTAGAATAACCCTCTTCATAGCATATCAAAGGAGCATCTCATTCTTCCATGCATTAACCATGCTTCAGTGGGTTTTTGGGCTTTATTTGGAATGTCATACCTCTGAATTTTTCTGGTTTAGTGGCCTCTTGATTTCCTCACATGCTTGTAGTGCAAATCCTCCTTACTAGCTTACATTGCATGCTATTTTGGCCTTTGATTCTAGCACTTTTTGGCCATGCCTTAAACTGATTTTGTGCATGTTTTGGACTTCCTTAGCTCTATTTTTGGGCCTCATGGTCGAATGATGTTTGCTATGCATGGTTGTAGTTCAATACCCTTGCCTAGCTTTGAGTTTTGAAGCCTATTGCATGCTTATATTGAGGTGTTTCCATGTTTTGGCATCATTGTGAATCATATTTCAGAGCTTATATGTATGCCATATTCCCATGTTTTCCACTCTTTAAATGTGTTTGAGAGTTATGCATGAATACCTCATTTTTGGACCATTGCGTGAGCTTCATTTCCATGCTTTGCAAGTCATCATTTTAGTCCATATTTGCTACTGTTTTGGCCTGCATAGGGACTGTTTGGGGCTGGTTTGGCCATTTGAGTATTGCTTTGCATGCCTATAGTGTAATCCACTTCACTAGTTTCGGTATTTGGGCCATCTAGCATGCATTGTGTGAGGTGTTTGCATGATTCGGGACCATCTTGCATGTCATTTCAGAGCGGGAAAATATGTGATTGTATGCCATATTTCATGCTTACCATGCTTTCGTGGAGTTGCACTTTGTGCCTTGGGTTTGGTCCCTTGCATTTGTGCATGTTTGCATGTGTGTTGTTGCTTCGTTTTCATCATGTATGGCCACTGATTTGAGTGTGGCTGAGGCCTATTCATTTTAGTTTAAGTCCATCTTGCATTATGTATGCCATATCCATGCTGTCACATGCTTGATCGTCGCATTGTGTATGCCTTGTTCATGTCTTCGTACATGTCCATCTTCGTATGTGCATTGCGTATGCCATATAGTTCATGTGCATTAAGTATGCCATTCTTAGTTCATAGCATTGTGTATACTAGTTGCATGTTTGCATATCATTCCTCGCATGCTAGCATGATTAGGTTGCATTGCGTTTAGGGTTGCATGCTAGTCGTATTGTGTATGCCATGTATATTGCATTGTGTTTGGAATAGGGTTTAGTCCAAACACGGGAAACGAGGGACGTTTCATACTCCAAGTGACGAAACGTGCCTCGATTCTCGGTCGCCGACACTCCGAATTACCTGTGAGGGAGTTTAGGCCTTGTTGTGTTTATATGTGCATTCATTTTACATCGAGTTGTACAATCCGCCTCCTCGGCCATCATGCATCGAGATGCGTGATTAGTGGCACGAGGATCGAGGACTACACTCCCTGGAGCTTGTGCAATGATGGGGAGAGTGGTCATGCACACATATGTTGAAAATACTTTGCTATGCCCCTTTCTCGCTCTCTGTTGCAGCAAACCGGAAATCAGCAGCAAAAATTGGTCAGCAGCCTTCTGGAGCTTTGTACAGTGTTCTGGGACCAGTTGCAAACAGAGGCAAATCGGGGCATCGCGATAGATTTCCCGACAAGGTGACTTGAGCATGCATGCATCCCTATCATTCGGAACAGAGCTGAGGCAGTCCATTTTGTTTAATTTGCATGCTAGTTTCCTTACTTATTTAGTTAATTCGTTAATTAATTAATGTTGTGTAATAACTAGTTTAATTAGCTTAGATTAGCTAGTTGGTTTTGTATTATTCAGTCGGACCCTCCGAGAGAGGGCAATGTTGTAATATGCGTACGTGTGTGTGATGCATGTCTTCCAACCCCACGTCTTTCTCCCTTTTATTTACCAGCTTATGATGGTTAGTTTTAGGGCATGTTTCAATTAGCATCCTTATGCTCACATGATTGCATTAATTCATCTATCTTGCATGCACCGGGCTCGGCGCATGATGCTAACTGCATTGTATTTCAATTCCGAGTTGAATACATGTTATCTGTAGCATCTCATATGCCATCTTAGAATAGCCGAGCCTATCTTAGTTGCATTTTGCATGTGTTGCATTAGCCATCTTAACATGAACTACGATCATGCATTGATTACTAACTAGTTTCTGTTTTGGCTTGGAGTACTCGGTGAGTGTTTATGCTTTAGCATCCTTGCATGCGTGTGAGTGACTGCCATGATAGCATGCTTACCATGAGGCTATTTTCTTATGTGATATAACTTCCTGAATGCTTGTGGGTGAAGGTTGGGTTACTTGAATTGGGACAATTCATTGATTGCAAGTTTTGAAGCCCACTTGAGAGTGGCAAATCACCATGTTTTCTAAGCCCACTTGGGGGTGGCAAATCCACGTCTTAGCCTACTTGCGAGTAGCACCATCAAACCATTTTCAAATAAACAAACATGAAATGTTTTGTTCTAACTCAGGCGATCTAGTCTATACTTGTATGTTGTGTACATCACATAGTAATCCTAGGCTAATAAACCAGAATAAGAATGCATGTGTCTTCAAAAACTCAATATCATTAGTAGTAGCCGATCTTTGATCGGGTGAGCGGGGGTGCTCATTGCATGACCTTTCCCAATCGTACCCAAGTTCCCGAGCCGAGGCAACTTTGGTGATAACGGACACGTGGCGTTAGGCACAAGTCAGGGTTTCCTAAATTCCTCCAAAATAAATATTTAGGTGGCGACTCTGTATCTGGCAAAGCAGTCCATGTTTGGCACTTCTTTCTAAAAATCTGTTTTTCAAAACGATTTGCTGGATTTGGACTCTTCAGTGATTTATCGGTCTCGCATTGCACTTTGTGGGATTAGACTCAGAACCATGACATTGAGTCCAAGTTGTAGTGAGCCCAAATGAACAAAACGGGGATTCTCCTGGAATGTTCGGGGACGTCTACACATGTGTTGCATTAGACATTTGGCATAGTTAGGAACAGGCTTTTTTCTACCTAGTTTCTTTTTTGGCTTGGAGTACTTGGTAAGTTTTTAGTGCTTTAGCATACTTGCATGAGTGTGAGTGACTACCATGACCAGCATGATTGCCATTAGGCTAAGTGCTTACTTGTTAAACTGTTCGAGTGCCTGTGGATGAAGGCTTGTTGCTTGAATTGGAATGATTCAATGAATGTATGTTTAAGCCTACCTTGTCAAGTGGCAAATTCACAAACTCCAAGCCCACTTTGTTAAGTAGCAAAATCAAACCTTTTTCAAAAAAATAAACATGAGATTGAATTGTTCCAATTCGGGAAAACTAGTCTATACCTTGTGTGCGTACATCACATAGTAACACTAGCCTAATAAACCAGAATAAGAGCATGTAATGTAGATCAGACTCATATTATGATTAGTAGAGGCCGATCTTTGATCAGGCAAGTGGGGGTGCTCAAATGCATTCACAATCTTCCCCTCTCGTACCTAAGTTCCCGAGCCGAAACAATCTTGGTGATGATGGACACGTGGCCTTTGGCACGAGTCATGGGTTTCCTAAATTTTGCCAAAATAAAATATTTAGGTGTAGACTGTGTATCTAGCAAAACAATCCATTTTTGGCAATTTGATTCAAAATCGATTTTCTAAAAGATTTGCCGGATTTGGATGCTTTGAAGTTTATCAATTTCACATTGCACTTGTGTGATTAGATTCAGAATCGTGGGAGTCCGAACTGTAGGGCTTATTTCGAGCTTCCGAAAGGGGGCGCGAAAAAGCTGAGCTACACCTACAAAAAATTTTGTTGAGCCTCCCTCGCCTCATTTTTTTAAAATATAATTTATGAAATTCTTTTTTGGGCTTTCCTCATTTCAATTTTTTTTGTATATAACCTACAAAAACATTTGTTGAGCCTCCCTCGCCTCATTTTTTTTTTATATAATTTATGAAATTCTTTTTTGGGCTTTCCTCATTTCAATTTTTTTTGTATATAACCTACAAAAAATTTTGTTGAGCCTCCCTCGCCTCGTTTTTTTTATATAATTTATGAAATTCTTTTTCGGGCTTTCCTCACTTCAATTTTTTTTGTATATAACCCACAAAATTTTTTGTTGAGCCTCCCTCGCCTCATTTTTTTTTATATATATAATTTATGAAATTCTTTTTTGGGCTTCCCTTGCTTCAATTTATTTTTGCATATAACCTACAAAAAATTTTGTTGAGCCTCCCTTGCCTCACTTTTTTCTATATAATTTATGAAATTCTTTTTTTGACTTCCCTCGCTTCAATTTTTTTTTTTATATAATGTACAAAAAATTTTGTTGACCCTCCCTCGCCTTATTTTTTTTTATATAATTTACGAAATTCTTTTTTGGGATTCCCCCGCTTCAATTTTTTTTGTATATAACCTACAAAAATTTTTGTTAAGCCTCGTACGCCTCATTTTTTTTTATATAATTTACGACATTCTTTTTTGGGCATCCCCCGTTTCAATTTTTTTTGTAACCCACAAAAAATTTGTTGAGCATCACTCGCCTCATTTTCATTGAATAATTTACGAAATTCTTTTTTGGGCTTCGCTCGCTTCAATTTTTTTATTTTTTTTGGTATATAACATACAAAAAATTTTGTTGAGCCTCCCTCGCCTCATTTTTTTTAATATAATTTATGAAATTCATTTTTGGGCTTCCCTTGCTCTTTTTTTTTTTTTTTTTTTTTTATTTCTTCTTCTTTTTTTTCCTTATTTGTTTTTCCGTTTGTACTCACTTCACAACACCTCCCCTCCCCTTTTTATACACATAACTTAGGTGATGACTCATCATATCTAATGGCCCTAAGGTGATGAATCACCTACCCTTCCTAATCCTAGGTGGTCCAGATGGCTCCCACTCCTTTGTCTCAGCATCCTTGTTCAAAAGTTAAAATATGTTAGTGTCTCATCCTTATGGTACAACCAAAAAAAAAAAACAACAAAAAAAGGGATTAGAACACATCATGGTTAGTGTACAAAAAAGGTTTTCTTCTACCAAATCTAGAGTTGTGGGTCAAACGGGTCAAACAACTATGGGAAGTAGTGTTGCATAAAAAGCTCAAATTCCCATCCTAACTGGACCACACCAAAACACATCCACACTGCCTGGACTGTGAAAATGGGGACGGACTGTATGTATCCCAAAAATGCTCGATCAATAATCCAGCCGGCTGTCTCGATATATGATAGGTCATTACTAAAATCAACATTTAGAATATTAATAA
>NW_021026384.1:1333880-1450851 GCF_004153795.1 Camellia sinensis | reverse complement strand
GCTGCGAGACCAGTTTTCGACCGGCCAAACGTCCGGAGGACGACCGGGTAGACGCAAAAATTCAAAAACTGTTTGTGAGGATGTCTGGACGGAAAACCGGGTAGACAAAAAATTAAAAATTATCTGATTTACCAAATATGTTTTCAAAATGTGTTTTAAAATGTGATTTGCAATCATAATTTGAAGACTATAAACAAACTGATGGTTGATTATTAGTGTAGAATCATTGTTTGACCATTAAAATAGACACAACGTTGACTTTTCTGTGTAGTTTCCTTCGACCTCTTCTTTTAATTTTATTATTTTACTACTATTATTAGTATTTTAACGAGGCAACTAGGCATATAAGAGGTAGACTTTCCCTTTGTGCTGGGAAGTATAGAAAGAGAGAATGGTAGATAATCGATGGCTGAGATTCGTAATATTTATTTTTTGAGTAGAGCCGAGTTTGATAATACAATCCGTGACTTTCCTCACGATTTCAAATCATATGTGAAGAACCACCAACTGTTCTGCCAGCGTGGAAAGTGCAAGTATGGCAGAGTTTTTTGTAGTGTAGAAGATGACCCTCGCGAGTCGCGAACTTCCTCCTCCGCCTCCCTTCTCCGGTTAGTTTCTCTTCTATCTCATAACATATATTCCTATTACTTACCAGTTGGCTTTGACTCCAATTATTCTCTATTTTTATTGTTTTTGCTGGGTCAGTTATTCTCTATTTAACCAGTGTCTGATTAAAACACTTACTATTAATTTTCTTTTTCTTTTTCTTTTTTTTTTATTTTTAATTTAACAAAATTTTTTTTTGGCTTCGCCCGTTTCAAATTTATTTATTTATTTATTTATTTTTTGTATATAACCTACAAAAAAATTTGTTAAGCCTTCCACCCCTCATTTTTTTTTTAATGTCATTCACGAATTTTTTTGATCTCTCGCTTCAACGTTTTGTACATACCTCGCCATAATTTTATTTTTTTTGGATCATCTCTCCTGTTTTATAACTCTCCAGATTAGAACTCTTCTCTCATAGCTCTCAATACCCTCCTAAAATTTTCCAAGTACAGGTCTCCAACTGCATAGCTCTCTAACACTTTATTCTAACAGTTTATATTTATTTTCTAACCTTATAGCTCTCCAATATTTGTTATTAATTTTACAACTTTCCAAGCTTTTGACTCTTTTCCAGAATAACATTTTTTTTATAAACCTTGCCAATTCTCCGAAAACACTGCCCTCTATTATTGATTTGCTTCAACAAAAAAAAAAAAACTGCTCGAAGCAGCCCTTTTCCCCTCGCTAAGGCGCTATTTTGAGATTGGTACATGAAGCAAACCTTCCCTCGAGTCTTCCCCGCGCTAAGGCACTATTTTGAGATTGGCCTCTTTTCCTCGCACGAAGTAACCCTTCCCTCTTAATTCCTGCTCTCCCTTGCCTTTGTACAGCTATGTTTCTTTCTCCCTCACTAACCTTTTCCACCGAAGTCGAAAAGGAAAAAAAAAAAAGGCCCCCTTGCCCTTGCTAAAGCACTATTTTGAGATAGGTCTCTTTCTCTCGCATGAAGTAAACCTTCCCTCACAATTTCCCCTCTCCCTTGCCTTCGTACAGGTACGTTTCTATCCCCCGCTAATTTTCTAACCCTTCTCCCTTACAAACCCCCCCAAAAAAAAAAAAAACAAAACAAAACAAAACTCAGAAAAAAGAAAAAAAATTTGATTCTTGATAAACAAATCACTTTGATTGACATTGTAATGCCCCCAAAATAATACAATAAAGATAACTCATACGCGGAATAATATAACAGAAATACAATACTTGCATTCATCAGAGTTCAGTGTTTAACAAACAGTTAAATGCAATGTAGGCTTACATCTTTCCAAGTCATTGCTTGGTTACACAAATTGAGTCTCGCTCGTTACATCTTAAGCCCTTGGCTTTACAAATGATAAAACGTACACACAACGAGACATAATTAAGAAGCTCCTTTTTTCCAAAACTTCATCCACGCTATTGCCTTGGAGGAAGCATCTCACCTGCACCTGAAAATGGTATTTCCATATAGGGTGAGCCAACAGCCCAGTAGAAATAATCTAACACAATTTATGAGGTTTAGCAAAGGTATAAATACCACATACATAAAAAATACCGATCCTGAAACACCCACAAGACTTGCATATCCATATGCCACTAAGACCAACCTTATTCCATTTTCCTTCATTTCATTTCCAGTTCATATATGCTACTCAATTCATGAGTTAAATTCATTATCTTTCAACAACCAAAATGAGACTACAACTCAATGGTTCTCCCAATTATGCAAAACACACATAAACACTTCAAACTTGCCATTTTGTGGATATTTCGTCCGAAGGAATCGACACCCTTTTATATATAAAATTTCGGGACTTTCACCCAAGACACTCCAGCCAACTTGCTTTACATGGAGTCCATCCCCTTTCTCCTCCCAAACAAATATACATATGCAATGTATTTATAAACATAATCATATATGGAGTACATCCCCTTTCTCGTTCCAATAAATATACATATACAAAGTATTTATAACATGGTCATATTCAACGACACCAACAATGGATTAGCATTAAATCGCCTAATCCTCATGTAATTTCTACAACAATCATAGCTATCCTTCACCAATAGCCCAATGCAATTATTTCAAAAGAAATGTTCACTATCAAAATAAATAGTTTATTCAAAACTTCCATAGGTGAGATAATATATATCCAATATCACCATTTATAATCACAACCGTCAAATTTCACATTTTCAATGTTAATCCCAATTATTTATGCAAAATAATAATTTAATCAAAATTAGGGCAAAATCCCCCTTTCACCAAATATCAACCCAAACACCAAAATCAACTATTTTGGCACAACATGATCTTGTATTCAAGTCTCATACTCGTTTACCTCATATTCATCAAAACCCCTCTTTTCATTTCACACCCAAATCCTAGATTTGTCCAAACCACAACCAAATCTCATCATCTATACACAATAGCAAATAACTAAGCTAAAAACTATATTAGAGTGTAGAAAATCCCTACCTCAAGTATTGAGGAAGAATAGAGATGAAACCCCAAAATTTACGGTGTCGAAACTTGATCTCCACCTTATACAACGAAGCCCTCGAGAAATTATACAACTTTGGTGAAGAACTTAGGTCTAAAACCCAATGGATTTGAAGAAATCAAAGAGAGAAGATGTCTTCTAGAGAGAGAAGCTCTAGATCTGGAATTCTAGAGAGTTTTAGAGAGAGAGAGAGAGAGATTTGAAAAAGTGATCTAAAACATCAACTTTACGGACTGATATAACATGGTTCGCTCGAGCGTGGAACTCCCCGCTCGAGCGTCAGACACAAACACCCGCGCAAGCGTCGAATACACATTTCCAGTACTTTTGCAGACAGGTCGAAGTGCAGGAACCAAATATTCTCTGCTCGAGCGGACAAGCAACCTCGAATACATTTTTCCTTTTTGCTTCAAGGGGCGCTGCCCCTCGATCCCGCCAGGGCACTGCCCCGGACCCACCAAGGGGCACCGTCCCCCTGGACCCCCGCTAGCTGACCAGGCAGCTCGACCCCCGATCGGCCCAATCAAAGTGGTAAAACGTGAAAGAAGGATCGAAACTGGGATCGCTATAGACACCCATATCATTTAAACCTACGGGACCCGACCTCAACACCTCATAGGTATTCACAAAATTCTTTTTCGGGCTTACCTTGCTTCAATTTTTTTGGGTATGTAACCTACAAAAAATTTTGTTGAGCCTCCCTCACCTCATTTTTGTTATATAATTTATGAAATTCTTTTTTGGTTTTCCCTCGTTTCAATTTTTTTTTTTTTTTTGTATACAACCTACAAAATTTTTTGTTGAGCCTCTCTCGCCTCATATTTTTTATATAATTTATGAAATTCTTTTTTGGGCTTCCCTCGCTTCATTTTTTTTTTTTTTTTTTGTATATAACCTACAAAAAATTTTTTGTTAAGCCTTCGTCGCCTCATTTTTTTTATTTATATAATTTACGACATTCTTTTTGGGGATTCCCTTGCTTCAATTTTTTTTGTAACCTACAAAAAATTTTGTTGAGCCTCCCTCGCCTCATTTTTTTATATATCTAATTTACGAAATTCTTTTTTGGGCTTCTCTCGCTTCAATTTTTTTTTTTTTTTTGTATAACCTGCTAGAAATTTTGTTGAGCCTCCCTCGCTTCATTTTTTTTTTATTTTAATATCATTCACGAACTTTTTTGGTACCTCGCTTCAACGTTTTGTACATGCCTCACCACATTTTTTATTTTTATTTTTTTGGGGATCATCTCACCATTTTTATAACTCTCTGGATTAGAACTCTTCTCTCATAGCTCTTAATACCCTCCTAAAATTTGCCAAGTACAGTTCTCCAACTCCATAGCTTTCTAACACTTCATTATAACAGTTTATTATTACTTTCTAACCTTACAGCTCTCCATTATTTGTTATTAATTTTATAACTTTCCAACCTTTTGACTCTTTACCAAAATAACATTTTATTGTAGACCTGTCCAATTCTCCGAAACACTGCAACCTATTATTGATTTGCCTCAAAAAAAAAATTAAAAAAAAAAAACACATGTTCGAAGCAGCCCTCTTCCCCTCGCTAAGGCGCTATTTTGACATTGGTACCCTTCCCTCGCATGAAGCAAACCTTCCCTTGCAGTCTTCCCCTCGCTAAGGAACTATTTTGAGATAGGCCTCTTTACCTCGCATGAAGTAACCTTTCTCTCGTAATTCTCGCCTTCGTACAGGTACATGTCACGCCCCCAAAATATAACCATAAGTTCAACCCAAATTTATATAAATAACTGCATGAATCAGAGCGTAAAGTTCTCTCATTTCATGATGTTAATTGTACAAAAGAGTTTAGCATAAATAAATGCCTTATAGGTTTACACCTTTCCAAGTCTTGGCTTGGTTACAACAAAAATGAGACTAGCTTATACAATCTAAGCCCTAGGCTATACAAAAAGTGAAACAAAACGAAGAAGCTTTTGCTTCCGAAAAGTCCCTCCAATGCTATTGCCTTGGTGGAGGCTTGCCATCAATACCTAAAAACGTTTTTCTCAAATAGGGTGAGCCACAGCCCAGTAGGAATAATCTAACACAATATATGAGATTTAACAAAGGTATAAGTACACTATGCATAAACAATGCTTGTGACAAAACAATCATAATTTTATATAGTCAAACGATACCGAATTCAAATCTCCAATCCATTCCCATTCACTTCATCCCAATGCATGAGTCAATTTCATTATCTTTCAATAACACAATTGAGACTACAAGTCAACAGTTCTATAATCACACAATTACCACACAAACACTTCAATCTTCCATTTTACGAAAATTTCATCCGCGGGTTCGGCACCCATGTATAAATTTCGAGACTTTCACCCAGAAACTCTGGCCAACTTAATTAATGGAATTCATCCCCTTTTCTCCTCCTAAACAGTACATCCCCTTTCTCCTCTCAAACAATCATACATATACAATGCATTTAAACACATAATCATACATGGAGTACATCCTTTTTCTCCTTCCAAACAATCATACATATACAATGTATTTATAACACGATCATATTCAATGATAACCAACCACGGATTAGTTTTAATTCACTTAATCCTCATGCATATTTCTACAACAATCATAGCTATCTTCCACCGATAGCTCAATACAGTTATTTCTAAACAAATATTTAATCTTAAGACAGATAGTTTGTTCAAAATTTCCAAAGATGAGACATATCATCTACTCAATTCCACCATTTATTTCAATACTCGTTCAATTTCATATTTACAACTCCAATTTCATTTATTTATAGAAAATAAATATCATAATCATTTTAGGGCAAACCCCTTCTTTTCCCAAGTATCAACCAAGTACCAAAACCAACAATTTTGATCCAATACAATATCATTTTCAAACCCGACAATCATTTATCCCTCAATCATCGAAACCCCTCTTTCCATTTTACACCCAAACCCTAGGTTTGTCAACATTATCCCCAAATCCCACCATTGTTACACAACGACAAATAACTAAGTTAAAAACCATATTAAAGTGTAGAGAATCCCTACCTCAAGAAGAGAAGACCAAGCAAGGCAAAGTAGAACCCTCAACAACGCCGAGACCATGTTCCAATTGGATCAAAATCAAGCTTTTAGAATGCTCAAACTTTTTCTCAAAGACACTAGGGTAGAGAACCCAAAGAATCTAGGCCAAAATGTAGAGAGAGAGTGTTTAAGAGAGAGAGGGTCAAGATCTAGGTTTTTAGAAAGCTTTAGAAAGAGAGAAGAATGAAAAAGTGATATAAAATGTCACTTTCACGATCAGATATACACGCAGTCCGCTCGAGCGTAATAAAGGCCGCTCGAGTGCCAAGACACAACGAATGCTCACCGCTCAAGCGCAACAATTCGCTGCTTGAGCATAGAAAACACACATCTAGAAGTTTTCCAGACAACAAACTAACGCTCGAGCACAGGAAAGACCACTCGAGCGCCCACCCGCTCGAGCGTAGGAAACGCCGCTCGAGCGTAGAAAACACTCTCCCAATAGTTTTGCAAACCTGCAAAGTACTGAGAGTTCACAAAGCCCAAACGAGCGCGAGAAGTGCTGTTCAAGTGGAGGAGCAAAGATTGCAAAGCCCGCTCGAGCGCAAAAATGGCGGCTCGAGCGGAGGAGCAAAAAAAAGAGCAACAAAGGTTTGGAAAAACAAGCAACCAACCTGTTTCAAACGCAAAACTACAATCCAATAACCAAAATAAAGAGGAGACAAGGGAAACAAGTTATGAATCACCATTCAAAACCACACAAACCCGAGTCCGGAATACAACAAGTGACAGGTCAAAACCAAAATCGCAATATATGTTTCTTTCTCCCTCGCTAACCTTTTCCACCGAAGTCCAAAAAATAAATAAACAAAATAAAAATAAAAAGCCCTCTTCCCCTCGCTAAGGCACTATTTTGAGATATGTCTCTTTCCTTCTAATGAAGTAAACCTTCCCTCGCAATTCCAGCTCTCCATCACCTTTGTACACTGGTACGTTTCTATCCCTCGCTAATTTTCTAACCTGTCTCCCACACTAACCTTTCTCACCCAGAAAAAAAAAATGGTTCCAGATAAACAAATCACTTTGATTGACACCCACATCATTTAAACTTATGCGACCCGACCTCAACACCTCATAGGTATTCACAAAATTATATTTTGGGCTTCCCTCGCTTCAATTTTTTTTGTATATAACCTACAAAAAATTTTGTTGAGCCTCCCTCGCCTCATTTTTTTTATATAATTTATGAAATTCTTTTTTGGGCTTCACTCGCTTCAATTTTTTTTGTATATAACCTACAAAATTTTTTGTGGGGCGTCCCTCGCCTCATTTTTTTTATATAATTTACAAAATTCTTTTTCGGGCTTTCCTCAATTTTTTTATTTTTTTTGTATATAACCTACAAAAAATTTGGTTGACCCTCGCTCGCCTCATTTTTTTTTTATATAATTTACGACATTCTTTTTTGGGCTTTCCTCGGTTTAATTTTTTTTGTCACCTACAAAAAATTTTGTTAAGCCTTCCTCACCTCATTTTTTAAAATAATTTACGAAATTCTTTATTGGACTTCCCTCGCTTCAATTTTTTGTAACCTAAAAAAAAAAATTTGTTGAGCTTCCCTCGCCTCATTATTTTTAATATAATTTATGAAATTCTTTTTTGGGCTTCCTTCGCTTCAATTTTTTTTTCATATATAAACTACAAAAAATTTTGTTGACCCTCTCTCGCCTCATTTTTTTTTATATAATTTACGAAATTCTTTTTTGGGCTTCCCTCGCTTAAATATTTTTTTGTATATAGCCTACAAAAAAAATTGTTGAGCCTCCCTCGGCTCATTTTTTTTATATAATTTACGACATTCTTTTTTGGGCTTCCCTCGCTTCAAATTTTTTTGTAACCTACAAAAAATTTCGTTGAGCCTCCCTCGCCTTATTTTTTTTTATATAATTTACGAAATTCTTTTTTGGGCTTCCCTTGCTTCAATTTTTTTTTGACCTAGAAAATATTTTGTTGAGCCTCCCTCGCCGTTTTTTTTTTTTTTTTTTAACATCATTCATGAACTTTTTTGGTCCCTCGCTTCAACGTTTTGTACATATCTCGGCACATTTTTTTTTTTTGGGATCATCTCTCCATTTGTTTAACTCTCAGGATTAGAACTCTTCTCTCATCCTCCTAAACTTTGCCAAGTACAGGTCTCCAACTCCATAGCTCTCTAATACTTTATTCTAACAGTTTATTATTATTTTCTAACCTTAAAGCTCTAAAATATCTGTTATTAATTTTACAATTTTCCAACTTTTGACTCTTTAGTAAAATAACATTTTATTATAGATCTCTCCAATTCTTTGAAACTCAGCCCTCTATTATTAATTTGGCTTATTAAAAAAAAAAAAAACCAGCTCGAAGCAGGCCTCTTCCCCTTGCTAAGGCGCTATTTTGAGATTGGTACCCTTCCCTCGCATGAAGCAAGCCTTCCCTTGCAGTCTTCCCCCCGCTAAGGAACTATTTTGAGATAGGCCTCTTTACCTCGCTTGAAGTAACCCTTCTCTCGTAATTCTCTTCGTACGGGTACGTTTCTTTCTCCCTTACTAACCTTTTCCATCGAAATCCAAAAAAAAAAAACCCTCTTCCGCTTGCTAAGGCTGTAACAACCCTCACTTCATCTTAGTCATGCTCTCTTGCATTTATATGATTTTGCCTTGTTAAACTTGCATTTCAAATCTTGTCCTTGTCTTGCTTAAGTGTTACTGCATGCTTTGTTCCTTGCTTGATGTGCGTTTAGCCGAGGTCATCCTAAGCCTGGGTCGCACCTTTGAATCTCTTCTACCTAGGATTATCTTTGAATCTTTTGGTTAACCTCCACTCGCACCTTGGCATATTGGCTAAGATGTCACTATCTAGGCTGAGGTGTTCATCACCAAGGCCGAGATGTGTATTATCTAGGCCGAGATGTTACCCTTGCACCTAGTGATCTTGTTCCTGGATTGGTATGACCTAGACCGAGGTGTGGCACAGCTAAGTCAAGTGTTGTCCTTTCTAGCCGAGATCATTGAGACCTTACTTGCCGTAGCCTTGTCCTTAGCCGAGATCATTACCTGCCGGAGTGCCTATGCCATCTTGCTTGTTGAACACACTTTGTCATAGTCTTGTCTTTTCACTCAGTCACCTTTTTGAGAAGAGCCAACCAGCCGGTGCCACGTGTCCCAACAGAGGGTTAAGTTAGTGAGCTGTTGAGAACACATCATTTTGTATCATATCCTTGTCTTTTAGAGAGAGAGAGGCTCTAGGAAGAAGGAGGAGTTCTTAGAAAGGGCATAGATTTCCAAGCTTGATCTTCACACCTTGAGCCGCTAGATTCGTGTCTTGAGGTTAGAATCTTGATCTACTCTTGTTGTTCTTATTGTTCATCTAGCTGCATTGCATGATCGAGCACGATTTGTAAGCCATGCATTGATTTAAAGTTTGGTTTTAGAATGAGAAAGTGATATTCATGTGTTCTTGAATAAAAGCCTTGTTTGATCCGAAAGCTTGCATCAAGATTCATGTTTTTGTGTTTGTTATCATAAAATCTTTGAGTATGGGTATCCAGGTCCATGTCTTTGAATTCATAGCATGAAATCTCAGATTTTGTAATGATAAGTTACGATCTTTGCATCCATGTTCTTCATGTTCTTCAAGAAAGGGAAACCCAGATTTTCCCGACTTCATTTCCTTGAATGTGGCCATCGGGGCCACACCTCGGCAAGGAGGTGTGGGACCTCGGCCTAGACCTGGTTCCAGCAAGTTTTCCCCGAGATAAGAAACAGTGTTTTGTTTCGGTTCGACTTAGTTTTGAAGGAATTCCGAGATCAATTGCATTCATGTAAAGCTTGTTTGAAAGTGCATTCAATAGACTTTGACATGTGTTTGTAGGACTTGGACTCTCGCTTGACCCCGACGTTTGAAGAACTATGTGAGCGGTATCTTTAATGAAGCTATGTTATAATGTTTTGATAAACCTTGCTTTACTTTGTTTTGAAAAGTATTTAATCAAGCATGAATGATTATCCCTGTTTTGTGTGCCAAGTATAAGTTTTGTATGCCAAGTATAAGCTTTGTTTTGGAAGACATTCCCTGGAAGTCTGTACGTGCCAAGGGACTTTAAGCATTTGTGGCACTAGTCCGTACGTGCTAAGGGACTATAAGCATTTGTAGCACAATCTTTGAAAGTCCGTACGTGCTAAGGGACTATAAGCATTTGTAGCACAACCTTTGAAAGTCCGTACGTGCTAGGGGACTATAAGCATTTGTAGCACAAGTCCTTACGTGCTAGAGGACTCTAAGCTTTTGTAGCACCTTGTTAATGTCAACCCTTGAAACTTGAAAGCCTTGAAAGACTTTGATTGATGAAGCTTGAAAGACTTGTTAGATGAACTTGTTTTGTCTTTGATTTTGTACAAGATATAATGTGTATCGCTTTGATAAAGATCTCGGATATTATTCATGCAAACCCTTTATTACTTGTACCGTTCAATGAGTATCCAAGCTCACCCTCTCTATATATATGTCGGTGATGAGCATGATGGCGGCGACGCCTAGATGTGCTTTGCAACTTGTTTTGGACTCGCATTTTGTAGCATCTTGAAGATCATGCTTCTTAGCTTGTAATTCATTATGTTTTGTATATGATGGCTTGAAAAGCCTTTTGGTCAAGATGTATTTTGTATTTCATTTTATTGTATCCAAGTTGTAAGACCTTGATAAGATGTATGACATTCCATTCGATCTATGCACTGCTCTTATGGGCTAATTAGATTTAAATTTATTGCTTCCGTACATGTTAGACCCATATGTATACTCTGATTGTGTGTGAATCCTTGTAAGTTGGCCTTTGGTAATCTCGGATTACTGGCCATCATGGCACCATTCTACTAGGGGCGGAATGGGGTCGTGACAAAGGGACAATTACAAAAAAAAACTCCAGGGTTTGACCTTTGTAACACTATAAATCCTAAGTTCGCAATTCCCCCTCTCACTCGCCTTCGTACAGGTACGTTTCTATCCCTCGCTAATTTTCTATCCCTTCTCCCTCACTAACCATTGACAAAAAAAAGAGAAAAAAGTTGGTACTAGATAAACAAATCAGTTTGATTGACACCTGCATCATTTAAACCTACGCGACACGACCTCGACACCTCATAGGTATTCTTAAAATTCTTTTTTGGGCTTCCCTCGCTTCAATTTTTTTTGTATATAACCTACAAACAATTTTGTTGAGCCTCCCTCACCTCATTTTTTTTATATAATTTATGAAATTCTTTTTTGGGCTTCCCTCACTTCAATTTTTTGTTTTTGTTTTTGTTTGTTTGTTTTTTTTTTTTTGTATACAATCTAAAAAACCTAGAAAATTCTTTGTTGAGCCTCCCTCACCTTATTTTTTTATATAATTTACAAAATTCTTTGTTGGGCATCCCTTGCTTCAATTTTTTTTTGTGTATAACATACAAAAAAATTTGTTGAGCCTCCCACGCCTAAATTTTTTTATATAATTTACAACATTCACTTTCGGGCTTCCCTCGCTTCAATTTTTTTGTAAACTACAAAAAATTTTGTTGAGCCTCCCTCGCCTCATTGTTTTTATATATAATTTACGAAATTTTTTTTGGGCTTCCCACGTTTCATTTACCATGAATTTACTGCATTATTTACTCAGAATTTATAACCCTCCCTCACCTCATTTTATATATATATATATATATTTCATGAACTTTTTTTGTCCCTCGCTTCAGCATTTTGTACATACCTCGCCACATTTTTTTTTTTTGGATCATCTCTCCATTTTTATATGTAACGCCCTCAAAATAAACCCATAAATCATACATTCATGGTACAAGAAAGAGATATCATATTCCATACATCAGAGTATATTTACAAAAAGTATTATATGTTGACAACAAAAGTAAATGCCCTACGGGCTTACAACTTTCCAAGTCAACACTTGGGTCCAACAAAAGAAGAGTTCTAACTCTTTATACAAAATAAGCCATTGGCTTGATTTACATGTAATACAAAAAGATAGCAACAAAAGATCTTTCAGTCTCCCATGCTACGTCCTTGGAGGTGGCATGTCACCTGCACCTGAAAATGATGTCCCATAAAGGGTGAGCCAAAGCCCAGTAGAGATATACTAAACCAAATACGAGAGATAACTAAAACATTAGCATTTGATAAATGTTTAACCCATATGAACAAACGTACATCTCTTTCCATTTCATTATCCAAACCAATTCATAGATATGGTTCTCTATTCATCCAAACAGTTTATACTGAGACTACAACTCATATTAACAATACTTCGACACCTCAATTTCAAATGAGACTACAACTCATATTATCAACATTTCAATACTTCAATTCATCTACGTTATGCAAACGTAATTAGGATTTCGGGACTTTCACCCTCGACGCTCCGGCCAGCTTAGTTATCAATGGAGTCCATCCCCTATCTCCTCCCAAACAAGTTTGAGAGTACATCCCCTATCTGCTCTCAAACCATGGACTACATCCCCTATCTCCTCCCAAACAATATACATATACAATGTATTTAAACACTTATCATATACAATGATCAATCAATACACATATTCAATGTATTATACTAACTGTCATATTCAATGACATATTCCAGGTGATTATTTTCAGTTTTTCCTAATCAACATACAGCGTCTACAACAATCAAGACTATCTTCCACAGATTGCCCAAAGCAGTTATCTCTATACAGATAATAAATTCATCAAACAGATAAATTATCAACATTTCCATAGGTGGGTGATTAATCAATCCAACCACACCATCCAATCTCATAATTTCCCAATTTCATGATTTGCAACTCAATTTCACATTTCCCCAAATTAATTATTCAAACATAATTAGGGCATTTCCCCATTTTTCAAATATCAACCTCAAGGCTCAATTTCATCAATTCAACTATGATAATTCCATTTTCCCAGGTCTCACATACACATGGAGTTTAACAATTGAAAAACACCCTTTTTATAACTTTAGATCAAACCCTAACTTTCCCAAAATTTTCATATTCCACCATTTATACAAAATGACTAAAATCTATGTCAAAACTCATAAGAAGGAGTAGGATATCCATACCTCAAGAGAAGAGACTCAAAGGAGATGAAGGTGAAAACCTAAGATGCTCCAAACACCAACTTTTTTGGATTGAAGTGAAGCCCACACCAAGCTCTACCTTTCTTACAAAGAGACTAGGGTAGGAGACCACTAGAACTAGATGTATTTGTAGAGAGAAGATGTATGTAGAGAGAGAAGTAGCCGCGGCTACGGTTTGAGTAAAGAAGATGGTGAAAAGTAAAGGAGAAGCTGTTGCTGCGAGCTGATATATTCGAACCTTGCTCGAGAGAAGGAGTAGTCGCTCGAGCGACCAGACAGAAAAAAACCTCGCTAGAGCACAGAAAGCCTCGCTCAAGCCCACAACACGAAGCTTCAGGTCTGCAACCCAGAAGCACGCTCGAGCGAAGAAAAGCTCGCTCGAGCGAAGAAACCCAAAACATAGTCCTCGCTCGCTCGAGCGAAGGAACGCTTGCTCGAGGTAGGAAACACAACCTTCGGGTCCAAGCTAGATGCAGATGCACGCTCGAGCGAAGGAACTAAAACACAGAGCTCCCTCGAGCGACAAAATCCTCGCTCAAGCAAAGACACCAAAAACTCGGCAGCAACCATTTGTTTCAAAACACACCTGACCTGTTACAAACCTGCCCAACACATCCCAAAACTCAAATACAAGGAATTAAAGGATGGAAATACAACATATACAACAACAGACATCCACGAAACCGAGTCCAGAATAGAATAACCAATGGAGGGAAAACCGGGATTGCTATAACCTCCCCCCCCCCCCCTTAAAGAATTTGGTCCCTGAAATTAGATAAATAAGTTTCAAAATTGTGATCTTTTCCAATTCTCTACACATTATAATTCAACATTCATTAGCTTGACCCATTACCAGTCATTCCATCTCTTTTCAAGAGGCAATTTACAATATAATACAACTTGTATTTCTTCAAAATTCAACGAGTCCCAGTACACATGCTTCACAATTCCATAACGTATTCAATGTTAATGATATATTTGCATTTCTACAACACATTCAACATATACAATGTTTAAATTAAACTTCCATTTCCGAGGTGTATTCAACAATTACCATACTTCCATAAACCAAAACATATACAATGTTCTTAGAGTTTGTCAACAAAACAAAGTTTCCAATACATGGTTAAACATTAACAAACAAATCCAGATATTTCTCACGGACATCCAACTCACGTTCCCAAGTGGCTTCCTCAACCCCATGATGCTTCCACAGTACTTTTACCAAGGGTATCGTCTTGCCTCGCAAGACTTGTTCCCGTCTATCCAAGACCTGCACCGGTTTCTTCTCGTACGAGGCATCCTCATCTACCTCTAAATCAGTCCAATCCAATACATGTGACGGATCCGGCTCGTATTTCCGAAGCATACTAACATGAAACACGTCAAGCACTCTGGACAACTGTGGCGGGAAAGCTAAACGATAGGCAACCTCACAATTCCTCTCAAGGATCTCAAAAGGGCTAATAAACCGAGGGGACAACTTCCCACTCTTCCCAAACCTCATCAAACCCCGCCTAGGTGATATTTTCAGAAAGGCGTGATGACCCGCCTCAAATGCCAAAGGCCTCCTCCGACGGTCGACATAACTCTTTTGGCGACTCTGGGCTGTAACAAGCCTTTTACAGATAAGTTCAACTTTCTCCGTCGTTTCCCGAACCAACTCGGGGCCCAACAAAGGTGCATCACCCACCTCGGCCCAACACACTAGAGGCCTACACAATCGGCCATACAAGGCCTCAAACGGTGCCATACCAATGCTCGATTGGAAACTGTTGTTATAGGCAAACTCCACTAAGGGCAAGTGCCTCTCGCATGACCCACTAAAGTCAAAGACACAGCCTCGAAGCATATCCTCAAGGATCTGAATAGTACGCTCTGACTGCCTGTCAGTCTGAGGATGATAAGTCGTGCTAAAGGTCAACCTAGTGCCCAAGGCACTCTGTAAACTCTGCCACAACCTAGCAGTAAAACGTGGATCTATATCTAAGACGATCGACACTGGGACCCCGTGTAACCTCATTATGTCCCTAATATACAAGTCGACAAGATGATCTACCGAATCTCTCACGCGCATAGGAATAAAGTGCGCCGACTTTGTCAACCGGTCTACGACCACCCAAATAGCATCGCTACCCCGTTGTGTCCTCAGAAGACCTACAACGAAGTCCATGGTGATATGCTCCCACTTCCACTCGGCGATAGGCAAGGGTTGTAACAAACCCGCTGGCCTCTGATGCTCGACCTTCACTTGCTGACAAGTAAGGCACTTAGACACAAAAACTGCCACATCTTTCTTCATCCCTCTCCACCAAAACTGGTGACTCAAATCACGATACATCTTAGTGCCTCCCGGATGCACCGCAAGGCGCGAATGGTGAAACTCTCGGAGTACTTCCTCTCGGCAAGACTCTGGCACAAACAAGAGGTCTCGGTACCTCACACTCAGGTCGGGATACACAGCCAAACCCTTCTCAACCTTCCCACTGGAGATCTTCTCCTGGACGGATTCTACCTCAAAGTCACTCCACTGTGCGTCGAACACTCGATTCACAAGTGTAGGCTGTGCAACTACAGAAAACAAGGCCGCAGACACAACAGATTCGCCCAAAAGAAAATCAAACTCGCCAAGTGCACCCAACATTTCCCACTCCCGGATGGCTATACAAGCGACATCACTAATGGATTTCCTACTACGGGCATCGGCCATAGCATTGGCCTTCCCGAGATGATAATGCAACTCGAAGTCATAATCTTCTATGAACTCCATCCACCTCCTCTGCCTCAAATTCAAGTCTTTTTGTGTAAATGGATACTTCAGACTCTTATGATCCGAGAACACCTCGAATCTCTCACCATAAAGATAGTGCCTCCAGATCTTCAAGGCAAAAATTACAGCTGCTAACTCTAGGTCATCTGTAAGGTAATTCCTCTCATGTGTTTTCAACTGCCGCGAGCCATAGGCTATCAGTTTCCCCTCTTGCATCCACACACAACCCAAACCCTCTCGTGAGGCATCACAATACACTGCATAACCCAAACCCATCTCCGGAATAATCAAAACTAGAGGGGTGGTAAGTCTAACTTTAAGTTCTCAAAATGACTTTTCACAAGTCTCACTCCATACAAATTTGACCCCTTTTCTCGTCAATCTAGTCAAGGGCGAAGCTAGCCTGGAGAAATCTTTCACAAATCGACGGTAATAACCGGCCAATCCCAGAAACTGCGGATCTCAAAAACACTCTTAGGCTATGTCCAATCTTGCATTGCCTCTATCTTGGATGTATCAACAGACACCCGTTTCCCGGAGACTAAATGGCCTAAGAACTTGACCTCTCTTAGCCAGAACTCACATTTCCCAAACTTGGCATACAGCTTATGAGCTCTAAGCTACTCAAGCACCACTCTCAAGTGTTCCTCGTGCTCCTCCTCAGAAGGTGAATAAATCAGAATGTCGTCCACAAAGACGACCACAAAGCGATCTAAGAACTCCCGTAATATCTGGTTCATCAAGGCCATAAACACTGCCGGTGCATTGGTGAGCCCAAAAGGCATCACCAGAAACTCATAATGGCCATACCGCGTATGAAATGCTGTCTTCGGAATATCCTCCTCCTCAACCCTCAACTGATGGTAACCCGATCTCAAATCTATCTTAGAAAACAACGGGACCCTTTCAACTAGTCAAACAGATCATCTATATGGGGCGTAGGGTACTTGTTCTTAATCGTAGCCCGATTCAATGTGCGATAATCGATACAAAGTCTCAAAGCTCCATCTTTCTTTTGAGCAAAGAGGGCCGGTGCTCCCCACGGCGAAGTACTAGGGCGGATACCGCCCTTATCTAGCAACTCCTGGAGTTGAATCTTCAACTCGCTCAACTCGGCTGGGACAAAACGATACGGTGCTATAGAAATCAGTGCCGTGCCAAGCACTAAATCAATAGAGAACTCAATCTCTCGATGGGGTGGTAAACTAACAAGATCCTCGGGAATGACGTCCGAGTGCTCACAAACCACTCTGGGCAACTCAGTCCGGGTCTCATCACACTCACTACTCATAAAGCTAGAGAGAAGACAACTAAGCTCACTCCGCCCTCGCGGATCATATACCGGTGGAAAAACACTACCAACCCGATCTCCCAAGAAGTGAAAGGAATCCCCGCTCAAGGTACATACAGTAACTCGCTGGCGGTAACAGTCTATAACAGCCCGGTATGACGATAACCAGTCCATACCCAAAATCACATCAAAACCCCACAAACGAAAATAGAAGCCGGCGGTCGGCCACCTCTATATCACAACCTCTGCACCCTTGTTTCAAAATCAAGTCACCCCCAACGGGTGGTACAACACAAATAGGAGAGGCTAATTGCGCAAACTCCAACCCCAAAATAGATGCAAATGCAACAGATATAAAGGAGTGAGATGCACCCGTATCAATAAACACATTAGCAATCGAGTTACAAAACAAAAAGGTACCTCTCACAATAGACGGAGCCGGTACAAGATCCTGCGCGGTAACAGCATACACACGCCCTGTAGGTCTTTGATCTGCTTGCTCACCTCTCGGAGCATAAGACTGCTGCACCGATTGAGCCGAAAAGGCTCCCTGATTGGCCCTCGGGGCCTGAACTAACTGAGCTGGCTGATGGCTCTGAGTCTGCCTCGAACAAGATGCCCCAGATGTACCACTCAACTGCAGGCAAAACCTCTTCAGGTGCCCTGCCTGACCACACTGGTAACAAGAGAGCGGCTGGCCTCTGCCCTGAATCTGGCTCTAAGGACGAGCCGAAGATGAAGCTGCTCTATGTCCTCCTCCCTTCTGCGGGCAAGCTGGAGATTTGTGGCCTAGCTGACCACATTTGTAACAACTAAAGTCTCCCTGATTGCCTCTCCCAGAGCCTGAACTCAGCACTGGAAAGGTAGATCTCGCAAACACACCCTGGGACTGCTGAGGGTTAGAACCGTTCTGCCTCCTACATCCCCCTGGCCATCCTGACTCCGCTTAGAGCCCCTCATCCTATCCTCCTCCTCATGCATAATAATCTCAAGATTGGCCGCAACCTCCACAAGGCGCCCATACTCCTGAGTCATGTACCCAGCAACCCTAAGCTTGAGCTCGGTCCTTAACTTCTTTTCGAACTCAAGACAATGGTGTTCCTCAGACGCCGCTAACTCAGGTGCAAACCTCGATAAACTGGTAAATGCGGAATCAAACTCGGCCACTGGTGTATTCAGTTGCTTGAGCTGACAAGACTGATCCCTCAACTTCTCCCTAACTGTGGGAGGCAAAAACTTCTCCTGGAAGGCACCAACGAAAGCCTCCCAAGTCCCTCCAATACGACCTCGAACAAACTTCCACCACTAACATGCGTTTCCCTTCAGCTGGAAGGATGCCAAGGTCACTCTCAAGCCACCGTCTTCGATGCCAAGCATCTCAAACGTCTTCGTCATCTGCTCAAGACACTCATCAACCTTAAGTGGCTCTTTAGGATCCCCTAGAAACTCATCCGGACTAGACCGGAAAAACTCCCTCTTCAAGAAAGAAGGCCCTGCCTCAACAACATGGGCTTGGACTTGATTCTCAGCTTTGAGAATGTCCATAGATTCCCTCAACGCTTCTGCCATCTCGCGGCCTAAGGTGCCCATGGCCTGCTGACCTACTAGCTCGGCCACATTGGCCTGAACAACACCCTCCTACGGCGCCGGAATATCATCTGGTACACGCATCTCCTGCCTTCTAGGCCTACCACGCCTACCACCACGTCCTCGTCCTGACATCCTAATAAAGGTAACGAGAACATTAGCACATTCATAAATGTGCTGAAGCTATTTCACACGCGTCCTAATGCATTGGACAACAGTAATTCATTCCACGTAAGCACATAATCACATAAGCACTTATGAATCTCATTTTCGGATAATGACAGTCCCATGGCGTTGCTAGAGTTTCGGTTAGAAACAGCATTGATCAAGTGCTTTTCCAACAGGACTCCCAGAAACCCAAGGGTCCAATCAATATCCTAGAAACTAAATTTCATACCCATATAGTCACATTAGCATGTTATCAAATAAACACATAACGTCATACATAAGTCTCTAACAAGCGAGACAAACCCACTATGGTACTAACCACTTCTCACGTACCCAAAGTATTCAAACCCGGTACGCTCTGATACCAAGTTGTAACGCCCTCAAAATAAACCCATAAATCATACATTCATGGTACAAGAAAGAGATATCATATTACATATATCAGAGTATTTTTACAGAAAGTAGTACATGTTGACAACAAAAGTAAATGCCCTACGGGCTTACAACTTTCCAAGTCAACACTTGGGTCCAACAAAAGAAGAGTTCTAACTCTTTATACAAAATAAGCCCTTGGCTTCATTTACATGTAATACAAAAAGATAGCAACAAAAGATCTTTCAGCCTCCCAAGCTACGTCCTTGGAGGTGGCATGTCACCTGCTCCTGAAAATGATGTCCCATAAAGGGTGAGCCAAAGCCCAGTAGAGATATACTAAACCAAATACGAGAGATAACTAAAACATTAGCATTTGGTAATTGTTTAACTCATATGAACAAACGTACATCTCTTTCCATTTCATTATCCAAACCAATTCATAGATATGGTTCTCTATTCATCCAAACAGTTTATACTGAGACTACAACTCATATTAACAATACTTCGACACCTCAATTTCAAATGAGACTACAACTCATATTATCAACATTTCAATACTTCAATTCATCTACGTTATGCAAACGTCATTAGGATTTCGGGACTTTCACCCTGGACGCTCCGGCCACCTTAGTTACCAATGGAGTCCATCCCCTATCTCCTCCCAAATAGGTTTGAGAGTACATCCCCTATCTCCTCTGAAACCATGGACTACATCTCCTATCTCCTCCCAAACAATAAACATATACAATGTCTTTAAACACTTATCATATACAATGATCAATCAATACACATATTCAATGTATTATACCAACCGTCATATTCAATGACATATTCCAAGTGATTAGTTTCAGTTTTTCCTAATCAACATACAATGTCTGCAACAACCAAGACTATCTTCCACAGATTGCCCAAAGCAGTTATCTCTATACAGATAATAAATTCATCAAACAGATAAATTATCAACATTTCCACAGGTGGGTGATTAATCAATCCGACCACACCATTCAATCTCATAATTTCCCAATTTCATGATTTGCAACTCAATTTCACATTTCCCCAAATTAATTATTCAAACATAATTAGGGCATTTCCCCATTTTCCAAATATCAACCCCAAGGCTCAATTTCATCAATTTAACTATGATAATTCCATTTTCCCAGGTCTCACATACACATGGAGTTTAACAATTGAAAAACACCCTTTTTATAACTTTAGATCAAACCCTAACTTTCCCAAAATTTTCATATTCCACCATTTATACAAAATGACTAAAATCTTTGTCAAAACTCGTAAGAAGGAATAGGATATCCCTACCTCAAGAGAAGAGACTTAAAGTAGATGAAGGTGAAAACCCAAGATGCTCCAAACACCAACTTTTTCGGATTGAAGTGAAGTCCACACCATGCTCTACCTTTCTTACAAAGAGACTAGGGTAGGAGACCACTAGAACTAGATGTATTTGCAGAGAGAAGATTTATGTAGAGAGAGAAGTAGCCGCGGCTAGGGTTTGAGTAAAGAAGATGGTGAAAAGTGAAAGAGAAGCTTCTGCAGCGAACTGATATATTCGAACCTTGCTCGAGCGAAGGAGTGGTCGCTCGAGCGACCAGACACAAAGAAACCACGCTAGAGCGCAGAAAGCCTCGCTCGAGCCAATAACACGAAGCTTCAGGTCTGCAACCCAAAAGCACGCTCGAGCGAAGAAAAGCTCGCTCGAGCGAAGAAACCCAAAACATAGTCCTCGCTCGCTCGAGCGAAGGAATGCTCGATCGAGCTAAGAAACACAACCTTCAGGTCCAAGCTAGACGTAGACGCACGCTCGAGCGAAGGAACCCTGGCTCGTGCGAAGAAACTAAAACACAGAGCTCGCTCGAGTGACACAATCCTCGCTCAAGCAAAGACACCAAAAACTCGGCAGCAACCATTTGTTTCAAAACACACCTAACCTGTTACAAACCTGCCCAGCACATCCCAAAACTCAAATACAAGGAATTAAAGGATGGAAATACAACATATACAACAATAGACATCCACAGAACCGAGTCCAGAATACAATAACCAATGGAAGGAAAACTGGGATTGCTATAACCTTCCCCCCTTAAAGAATTTCGTCCCGAAATTAGGTAAATAAGTTTCAAAATTGTGATCTTTTCCAATTCTCTACACATTATAATTCAACATTCATTAGCTTGACCCATTACCGGTCATTCCATCTCTTTTCCAGAGGCAATGTACAATATAATACAACTTGCATTTCTTCGAAATTCAACGAGTCCCAATACACATGCTTCACAATTCCGTAACGTATTAAATGTTAATGATATATTTGCATTTCTACAACACATTCAACATATACAATGTTTAAATTAAACTTCCATTTCCGAGGTGTATTCAACAATTACCATACTTCCATAAACCAAAACATATACAATGTTCTTAGAGTTTATCAACAAAACAAAGTTTCCAATACATGGTTAAACATTAACAAACAAGTTCAGATATTTCTCACGGACATCCAACTCACGTTCCCAAGTGGCTTCCTCAACCCCATGATGCTTCCACAGTAGTTTTACCAAGGGTAACGTCTTGCCTCGCAAGACTTGTTCCCGTCTATCCAAGACTCGCACCGGTCTCTTCTCATACGAGGCATCCTCATCTACCTCTAAATCAGTCCAATCCAATACAAGTGACGGATCCATCTTGTATTTCCGAAGCATACTAACATGAAACATGTCACGCACTCCGGACAATTGTGGCGGGAAAGCTAAACGATAGGCAACCTCACAATTCCTCTCAAGGATCTCCAAAGGGCTAATAAACCGAGGGGACAACTTCTCACTCTTCCCAAACCTCATCAAACCCCACCTAGGTGATATTTTCAGAAAGGCGTGATGACCCGCCTCAAATGCCAAAGGCCTCCTCCGACGGTCGACATAACTCTTTTGGCGACTCTAGGCTGTAACAAGCCTCTTACAGATAAGTTCAACTTTCTCCGTCGCTTCCCGAACCAACTCCGGGCCCAACAAAGGTGCAACACCCACCTCGGCCTAACACACTAGAGGCCTACATGGTCGGCCATACAAGGCCTCAAACGGTGCCATACCAATGCTCGATTGGAAACTATTGTTGTAGGCAAATTCCACTAAGGGAAAGTGCCTCTCGCACGACCCACTAAAGTCAATGACACAGCCTCGAAGCATATCCTCAAGGATCTGAATAGTACGCTCTAACTGCCTGTCAGTCTGAGGATGATAAGTCGTGCTAAAGGTCAACCTAGTGCCCAAGGCACTCTGTAAACTCTGCCACAACCTAGCAGTAAAACGTGGATCTCTCTCTGAGACGATCGACACTGGGACCCCGTGCAACCTCACTATGTCCCAAATATACAAGTCGACAAGATGATCTACCGAATCTCTCACGCGCATAGGAATAAAGTGTGCTGACCTAGTTAACCGGTCTGCGACCACCCAAATAGCATCGCTACCCCGTTGATTCCTCAAAAGACCTACAACGAAGTCCATCGTGACATGCTCCCACTTCCACTCGGCGATAGGCAAGGGTTGTAACAAACCCGCTGCCCTCTGATGCTCGACCTTCACTTGCTGACAAGTAAGGCACTTAGACACAAAAACTACCACATCTTTCTTCATCCCTCTCCACCAGAACTGGTGACTCAAATCACGATACATCTTAGTGCTTCCCGGATGCACCGCAAGGCACGAATGGTGAAAATCTCGGCGTACTTCCTCTCGGCAAGACTCTGGCACAAACAAGAGGTCTCGGTACCTCACACTCAGGTCGGGATACACAGCCAAACCCTTCTCAACCTTCCCACTGGAGATCTTCTCCGGGACGGATTCTACCTCAAAGTCACTCCACTGTGCGTCGAACACTCGATTCACAAGTGTAGGCTGTGCAACTACAGAAAACAAGGCCGCAGACACATTAGATTCGCCCAAAAGAAAATCAAACTCGCCAAGTGCACCCAGCATTTCCCACTCCCGGATGGCTATACAAGCTACATCACTAATGTATTTCCTACTACGGGCATCGGCCACAACATTGGCCTTCCCAGGATGATAATGCAACTCGAAGTCATAATCTTCTATGAACTCCATCCACCTCCTCTGCCTCAAATTCAAGTCTTTCTGTGTAAATAGATACTTCAGACTCTTATGATCCGAGAACACCTCGAATCTCTCACCATAAAGATAGTGCCTCCAGATCTTCAAGGCAAAAATTACAGCTGCTAACTCTAGGTCATGTGTAAGGTAATTCCTCTCGTGTGTTTTCAGCTGCCGCGAGCCATAGGCTACCACTTTCGCCTCTTGCATCAACACACAACTCAAACCCTCTCGTGAGGCATCACAATACACTGCATAACCCAAACCCGTCTCCGGAATAATCAAAACTAGAGCGGTGGTAAGTCTAACTTTAATTCTCGGAAGGACTTTTCACAAGTCTCACTCCATACAAATTTGACCCCTTTTCTCGTCAATCTAGTCAAGGGCGGAGCTAGCCTGGAGAAATCTTTCACAAATCGACGGTAATAACCGGCCAATCCCAGAAACTGCGGATCTCAAAAACACTCTTAGGCTATGTCCAATCTTGCACTGCCTCTATCTTCGATGTATCAATAGACACCCCTTTCCCGGAGACTAAATGGCCTAAGAACTTGATCTCTCTTAGCCAGAACTCACATTTCCCAAACTTGGCATACAGCTTATGGGCTCTAAGCAACTCAAGCACCACTCTCAAGTGTTCCTCGTGCTCCTCCTCAGAAGGTGAATAAATTAGAATGTCGTCCACAAAGACGACCACAAAGCGATCTAAGAACTCTCGGAATATCCGGTTCATCAAGTCCATAAACACTGCCGGAGCATTGGTGAGCCCAAAAGGCATCACCCGAAACTCATAATGGCCATACTGCGTACGAAATGCCGTCTTCGGAATATCCTCCTCCTCAACTCTCAATTGATGGTAACCCGATCTCAAATCTATCTTAGAGAAACAACGGGACCCTTTCAACTGGTCAAACAGATCATCTATACGGGGCGTAGGCTACTTGTTCTTAACCGTAGCCCGATTCAATGTTCGATAATCGATACAAAGTCTCAAAGCCCCATCTTTTTTTTGAGCAAAGAGGGCCGGTGCTCCCCACGGCGAAGTACTAAGGCAGATAAAGCCCTTATCTAACAACTCCTGGAGTTGAATCTTCAACTCACTCAACTCGACTGGGACAAAACGATACGGTGCTATAGAAATCGGTTCCATGCCAAGCACTAAATCAATAGAGAACTCAATCTCTCGATAGGGTGGTAAACTAACAAGATCCTCGGGAATGACGTCTGAGTGCTCACAAACCACTCTGGGGAACTCAGTCTGAGTCTCATCACACTCACTACTCATAAAGCCAGAGAGAAGACAACTAAGCTCACTCTGCCCTCACGGATCATATACTGGTGGAAAAACACTACCAACCCGATCTCCCAAGAAGTGAAAGCAATCCCCGCTCAAGGTACATATAGTAACCTGCTGGCAGTAACAGTCTATAACAGCCCGGTATGACAATAACCAGTCCATACCCAAAATCACATCAAAACCCCACATAACCATTACCACAAAAGAAAATAGAAGCCGGCGGTCGGTGACCTCTATATCACAACCTCTATACCCTTGTTTCAAAATCAACTCACCCCCAACAGGTGATACAACACAAATAGGAGAAGCTAATTGCGTAAACTCCAACCCCAAAATAGATGCAAATGCAACAGATATAAAGGAGTGGGATGCACCCGTATCAATTAACACATTAGCAACCGAATTACAAAACAAAAAGGTACCTCTCACAACAGACGGAGCCGGTACAAGATCCTGCGCGGTAACAGCATAGACACGCCCTGAAGGTCTTTGATTTACTTGCTCACCTCTCGGAGCATAAGACTGCTGCACTGACTGAGCCGAAAAGGCTCCTTGATTGGCCCTTGAGGCCTGAACTAACTGAGCTGGCTGATGGCTCTGAGTCTACCTCGAACTAGATGCACCAGATGTGCCACTCAACTGCGAGCAAAACCTCTTCAGGTGCCCTGCCTGACCACACTGGTAACAAGAGCGTGGCTGGCCTCTGCCCTGACTCTGGCTCTGAGGACGAGCCGAAGATGAAGCTGCTCTCTGTCCTCCTCCCCTCTACGGGCAAGCTGGAGACTTATGGCCCAGCTGACCACATTTGTAACAACTAAAGTCTCCCTGATTGCCTCTCACAGAGCCTAAACTTGGCACTGGAAAGGTAGATCTCACAAACGCACCCTGGGACTGCAGAGGGTTGGAACGCATCTGCCTCCTACCATCCCCCTGGCCATCCTGACTCCGCTTAGAGCCCCTCACCCAATCCTCCTCCTCATGCATAATAATCTCAAGATGGGCCGCAACCTCTACAAGGTGCCCATACTCCCGAGTCATGTACCCAGCAACCCTAAGCTTGAGCTCGGTCCTTAACTTCTTTTCGAACTCAAGACAATGGTGTTCCGCAGACGCCGCTAACTCAGGTGCAAACCTCGATAAACTGGTAAATGCGGCCTCAAACTCGGCCATTGGGGTATTCAATTGCTTGAGCTGACAGAACTGATCCCTCAACTTCTCCCTAACAGTGGGAGGCAAAAACTTCTCCGGGAAGGCACCAACAAAGGCCTCCCAAGTCCCTCCAATACGACCTCGAACATACTTCCACCACTAGCATGCGTTTCCCTTCAGCTGGAAGGACGCCAAGGTCACTCTCAAGCCACCGTCTTCGATGCCAAGCATCTCAAACGTCTTCGTCATCTGCTCAAGCCACTCATCAACCTTAAGTGGCTCTTTAGGATCCCCTAGAAACTCATTCGAACTAGACCGGAAAAATTCCCTCTTTAAGAAAGAAGGCCTTGCCTCAACAACATGGGCTTGGCCTTGATTCTCAGCTTTGAGAATGTCCATAGATTCCCTCAATGCTCCTGTCATCTCGCAGGCTAAGGCGCCCATGGCCTGCTGACCTACTAGCTCGGCCACATTGGCCTGAACAACACCCTCCTACGGCGCCGGAATATCATCCGGTACAGGTATCTCCTGCCTTCAAGCCTACCACGCCAACAACCACGCCCTCGTCCTGACATCCTAATAAAAGTAACGAGAACATTAGCACATTCACAAATGCGCTGAAGCTATTTCACACGCGTCCTAATGCATTGGACAACAGTAATTCATTCCACGTAAGCACATAATCACATAAGCACTTATGAATTTCATTTCCGGATAATGACAGTCCCATGGCGTTACTTGAGTTTCGGTTAGAAACAACATTGATCAAGTGCTTTTGCAACAGCACTCCCAGAAAACCCATGGGTCCAATCAACATCTTAGAAACTAAATTTCATACCCATATAGTCACATAAGCATGTTATCAAATAAACACATAACGTCATACATAAGTCTCTAACAAGTGAGACAAACCCACTATGGTACTAACCACTTCTCACGTACCCAAAGTATTCAAACCTGGTACGCTCTGATACCAAGTTGTAACGCCCTCAAAATAAACCCATAAATCATACATTCATGGTACAAGAAAGAGATATCATATTCCATACATCAGAGTATTTTCACATAAAGTATTACATGTTGAGAACAAAAGTAAATGTCTTACGGGCTTACAGCTTTCCAAGTCAACACTTGGGTCCAACAAAAGAAGAGTTCTAACTCTTTATACAAAATAAGCCCTTGGCTTGATTTACATGTAATACAAAAATATAGCAACAAAAAATCATTCAGTCTCCCATGCTACGTCCTTGGAGGTGGCATGTCACCTGCACCTGAAAATGATGTCCCATAAAGGGTGAGCCAAAGCCCAGTAGAGATATACTAAACCAAATACGAGAGATAACTAAAACATTAGCATTTGATAAATGTTTAACTCATATGAACAAACGTACATCTCTTTCCATTACATTATCCAAACCAATTCATAGATATGGTTCTCTATTCATCCAAACAGTTTATACTGAGACTACTACTCATATTAACAATACTTCGACACCTCAATTTCAAATGAGACTACAACTCATATTATCAACATTTCAATACTTCAATTCATCTACGTTATGCAAACGTAATTAGGATTTCGGGACTTTCACCCTGGACGCTCCGGCCAACTTAGTTACCAATGGAGTCCATCCCCTATCTCCTCCCAAATAAGTATGAGAGTACATCCCCTATCTCCTCTCAAACCATGGACTACATCCCCTATCTCCTCCCAAACAATAAACATATACAATGTATTTAAACACTTATCATATACAATGATCAATCAATACACATATTCAATGTATTATACCAACCGTCATATTCAATGACATATTCCGAGTGATTAGTTTTAGTTTTTCCTAATCAACATACAGCGTCTGCAACAATCAAGACTATCTTCCACAGATTGCCCAAAGCAGTTATCTCTATACAGATAATAAATTCATCAAACAGATAAATTATCAACATTTCCATAGGTGGGTGATTAATCAATCCAACCACACCATTCAATCTCATAATTTCCCAATTTCATGATTTGCAACTCAATTTCACATTTCCCCAAATTAATTATTCAAACATAATTAGGGCATTTCCCCATTTTTCAAATATCAACCCCAAGGCTCAATTTCATCAATTTAACTACGATAATTCCATTTTCCCAGGTCTCACATACACATGGAGTTTAACAATTGAAAAACACCCTTTTTATAACTTTAGATGAAACCCTAACTTTCCAAAAATTTTCATATTCCACCATTTATACAAAATGACTAAAATCTTTGTCAAAACTCGTAAGAAGGAATAGGATATCCCTACCTCAAGAGAAGAGACTTAAAGGAGATGAAGGTGAAAACCCAAGATGCTCCAAACACCAACTTTTTCGGATTGAAGTGAAGTCCGCACCATGCTCTACCTTTTTTACAAAGAGACTAGGGTAGGAGACCACTAGAACTAGATGTATTTGCAGAGAGAAGATTTATGTAGAGGGAGAAGTAGTCACGGCTAGGGTTTGAGTAAAGAAGATGGTGAAAAGTGAAGGAGAAGCTGCTGCAGCGAACTGATATATTCGAACCTTGCTCGAGCGAATGAGTGGTCGCTCGAGCGACCAGACATAAAGAAACCTCGCCAGATCGCAGAAAGCCTCGCTCGAGCCAACAACACGAAGCTTCAGGTCTGCAACCCAGAAGCATGCTCGAGTGAAGAAAAGCTCGCTCGAGCGAAGAAACCCAAAACATAGTCCTCGCTCGCTCGAGCGAAGGAATGCTCGCTCGAGCTAAGAAACACAACCTTCAAGTCCAAGCTAGACGCAGATGCACGCTCGAGCGAAGGAACCCTGGCTCGAGCGAAAGAAATAAAACACAGAGCTCGCTCGAGCGACAAAATCCTCGCTCAAGCAAAGACACCAAAAACTCGGCAGCAACCATTTGTTTCAAAACACACCTAACCTGTTACAAACCTGCCCAACACATCCCAAAACTCAAATACAAGGAATTAAAGGATGGAAATACAACATATACAACAACAGACATCCACGGAACCGAGTCCAGAATACAATAACCAATGGATGGGAAATCGAGATTGCTACAACCTCCCCCCTTAAAGAATTTCGTCCCTGAAATTAGATAAATAACTTTCAAAATTGTGATCTTTTCCAATTCTCTACACATTATAATTCAACATTCATTAGCTTGACCCATTACCGGTCATTCCATCTCTTTTCAAGAGGCAATTTACAATATAATACAACTTGCATTTCTTCGAAATTCAACGAGTCCCAATACACATGCTTCACAATTCCATAGCGTATTCAATGTTAATGATATATTTGCATTTCTACAACACATTCAACATATACAATGTTTAGATTAAACTTCCATTTCCGAGGTGTATTCAACAATTACCATACTTCCATAAACCAAAACATATACAATGTTCTTAGAGTTTATCAGCAAAACAAAGTTTCCAATACATGGTTAAACATTAACAAACAAGTCCAGATATTTCTCACGGACATCCAACTCACGTTCCCAAGTGGCTTCCTCAACCCCATGATGCTTCCACAGTACTTTTACCAAGGGTATCGTCTTGCCTCGCAAGACTTGTTCCCGTCTATCCAAGACCTGCACCGGTTTCTTCTCGTACGAGGCATCCTCATCTACCTCTAAATCAGTCCAATCCAATACATGTGACGGATCCGGCTCGTATTTCCGAAGCATACTAACATGAAACACGTCAAGCACTCTGGACAACTGTGGCGGGAAAGCTAAACGATAGGCAACCTCACAATTCCTCTCAAGGATCTCAAAAGGGCTAATAAACCGAGGGGACAACTTCCCACTCTTCCCAAACCTCATCAAACCCCGCCTAGGTGATATTTTCAGAAAGGCGTGGCGACTCTGGGCTCTAACAAGCCTCTTACAGATAAGTTCAACTTTCTCCGTCGTTTTCCGAACCAACTCCAGGCCCAACAAAGGTGCATCACCCACCTCGGCCCAACGCACTAGAGGCCTACACAGTTGGCACTACAAGGCCTCAAACGGTGCCATACCAATGCTCGATTGGAAACTATTGTTGTAGGCAAACTCCACTAAAGGCAAGTGCCTCTCGCACGACCCACTAAAGTCAATGACACAGCCTCGAAGCATATCCTCAAGGATCTGAATAGTACGCTCTAACTGTCTGTCAGTCTGAGGATGATAAGTCGTGCTAAAGGTCAACCTAGTGCCGAAGGCACTCTGTAAACTCTGCCACAACCTACCGGTAAAACATGGATCTCTATCTGAGACGATCGACACTGGGACCCCGTGCAACCTCACTATATCCTGAATATACAAGTCGACAAGATGATCTACCGAATCTCTCACGCGCATAGGAATAAAGTGCGCCGACTTAGTCAACCAGTCTACGACCACCCAAATAGCATCGCTACCCCGTTGAGTCCTCAGAAGACCTACAACGAAGTCCATCGTGACATGCTCCCACTTCCACTCGGCGATAGGCAAGGGTTGTAACAAACCCGCTGGCCTCTGATGCTCGACCTTCACTTGCTGACAAGTAAGGCACTTAGACACAAAAACTGCCACATCTTTCTTCATCCCTCTCCACCAAAACTGGTGACTCAAATCACGATACATCTTAGTGCCTCCCGGATGCACCGCAAGGCGCGAATGGTGAAACTCTCGGAGTACTTCCTCTCGGCAAGACTCTGGCACAAACAAGCGGTCTCGGTACCTGACACTCAGGTCGGGATACACAGCCAAACCCTTCTCAACCTTCCCACTGGAGATCTTCTCCTAGAGGGATTATACCTCAAAGTCACTCCTCTGTGCCTCTAACACTCGATTCACAAGTGTAGGTTGTGCAACTACAGAAAACAAGGCCGCAGACTCAATAGATTCGCCTAAAAGAAAATCAAACTCGCCAAGTGCATCCAGTATTTCCCACTCCCGGATGGCTATACAAGCTACATCACTAATGGATTTCCTACTACGGGCATCGGCCACAACATTGGCCTTCCCGAGATGATAATGCAACTCGAAGTCATAATCTTCTATGAACTCCGTCCACCTCCTCTGCCTCAAATTCAAGTCTTTCTGTGTAAACAGATACTTCAGACTCTTGTGATCCGAGAACACCTCGAATCTCTCACCATAAAGATAGTGCCTCCAAATCTTCAAGGCAAAAATTACTGCTGCAAAGTCTAGGTCATGTGTAAGGTAATTCCTCTCGTGTGTTTTCAACTGCCGTGAGCCATAGAATACCACTTTCCCCTCTTGCATCGACACACAACCCAAACCCTCTCGTGAGGCATCACAATACACTGCATAACCCAAACCCGTCTCCGGAATAATCAAAACTAGAGCGGTGGTAAGTCTAACTTTAAGTTCTGGGATCGACTTTTCACAAGTCTCACTCCATACAAATTTGACCCCTTTTCTCATCATTCTAGACAAGGGCGAAGCTAGCCTGGAGAAATCTTTCACAAATCGACGGTAATAACCGGCCAATCCCAGAAACTGCAGATCTCAAAAACACTCTTAGGCTATGTCCAATCTTGCACTGCCTCTATCTTCGATATATCAATAGACACCCCTTTCCCGGAGACTAAATGGCCTAAGAACTTGATCTCTCTTAGCCAGAACTCACATTTCCCAAACTTGGCATACAGCTTATGGGCTCTAAGCAACTCAAGCACCACTCTCAAGTGTTCCTCGTGCTCCTCCTCAGAAGGTGAATAAATCAGAATGTCGTCCACAAAGACGACCACAAAGTGATCTAAGAACTCCCGGAATATCCAGTTCATCAAGTCCATAAACACTGCCGGTGCATTGGTGAGCCCAAAAGGCATCACCCGAAACTTATAATGGCCATACCGCGTACGAAATGTCGTCTTCGGAATATCTTCCTCCTCAACCCTCAACTGATGGTAACCCGATCTCAAATCTATCTTAGAGAAACAACGGGACCCTTTTAACTGGTCAAACAGATCATCTATACGGGGCGTAGGGCACTTGTTCTTAACCGCAGCCCAATTCAATGTTCGATATCGATACAAAGTCTCAAAGCCCCATCTTTCTTTTGAGCAAGGAGGGCCGGTGCTCCCCACGGCGAAGTACTAGGGCGGATACAGCCCTTATCTAGCAACTCCTGGAGTTGAATCTTCAACTCGCTCAACTCGGCTGGGACAAAACGATACGGTGCTATAGAAATCGGTGCCGTGCCAAGCACTAAATCAATAGAGAACTCAATCTCTCGATGGGGTGGTAAACTAACAAGATCCTCGGGAATGATGTTCGAGTGCTCACAAACCACTCTGGGCAACTCAGTCCGGGTCTCATCACACTCACTACTCATAAAGCTAGAGAGAAGACAACTAAGCTCACTCCGCCCTCGCGGATCATATACCGGTGGAAAAACACTACCAACCCGATCTCCCAAGAAGTGAAGGCAATCCTCGCTCAAGGTACATACAGTAACTCGCTAGCGGTAACAGTTTATAACAGCCCGGTATGACGATAACCAGTCCATACCCAAAATCACATAAAAACCCCACATAACCATTACCGCAAACCAAAACAGAAGCCGGTGGTCGGCGACCTCCATATCACAACATCTACACCCTTGTTTCAAAATCAACTCACCCCCAACAGGTGATACAACACAAATAGGAGAAGCTAATTGCGCAAACTCCAACCCCAAAATAGATGCAAATGCAACAGATATAATGGAGTGGGATGCACCCGTATCAATCAACACATTAGCAACTGAGTTGCAAAACAAAAAGGTACCTCTCACAACAGACGGAGCTAGTACAAGATCCAATGCGGTAATAGCATACACACGCCCTGAAGGTCTCTGATCTACTTGCTCACCTCTCGGAGCATAAGACTGCTGCACCAACTGAGCCGAAAAGGCTCCCGGATTGGCCCCCGAGGCCTGAACTGACTGAGCTGGCTGATGGCTCTGAGTCTGCCTCGAACTAGATGCACCAGATGTGCCACTCAATTGCAGGCAAAACCTCTTCAGGTGCCCTGCCTGACCACTCTGGTAACAAGAGAGCGGCTGGCCTCTGCCCTGACTCTGGCTCTGAGGACGAGCCAAAGATGAAGCTGCTCTCTGTCCTCCTCCCCTCTACGGGCAAGCTGGACACTTGTGGCCCAGCTGACCACATTTGTAACAACTAAAGTCTCCCTGATTGCCTCTCCCAGAGCCTGAACTCGGCACTGGAAAGGTAGATCTCGCAAACGCACCCTGGGACTATTGAGGATTAGAACCCCTCTGCCTCCTGCCATCCCCCTGGCCATCCTGACTCCGCTTAGAGCTCCTCTTCCTATCCTCCTCCTCATGCATAATAATCTCAAGATGGGCCGCAACCTCCACAAGGCGCCCATACTCCCGAGTCATGTACCCAACAACCCTAAGCTTGAGCTCGGTCCTTAACTTCTTTTCGAACTCAAGACAATGGTGTTCCTCAGACGCCGCTAACTCAGGTGCAAACCTCGATAAACTGGTAAATGCGGCCTCAAACTCGGCCACTGGTGTATTCAGTTGCTTGAGCTGACAGAACTGATCCCTCAACTTCTCTCTAACAGTAGGAGGCAAAAACTTCTCTTGGAACGCACCAACGAAAGCCTCCAAAGTCCCTCCAATACGACCTCGAACAACTTCCACCACTAACATGTGTCTCCCTTCAGCTGGAAGGACGCCAAGGTCACTCTCAAGCCACCGTCTTCGATGCCAAGCATCTCAAACGTCTTCCTCATCTGCTCAAGCCACTCATCAGCCTTAAGTGGCCCTTTAGGATCCCCTAGAAACTCATCCAGACTAGGCCGGAAAAGCTCCCTCTTCAAGAAAGAAGGCCCTGCCTCAATAACATGGGCTTGGACTTGATTCTCAGCTTTGAGAATGTCCATAGATTCCCTCAACGCTCCTGCCATCTCGCAGGCTAAGGCGCCCATGGCCTGCTGACCTACTGGCTCGGCCACATTGGCCTGAACAACACCCTCATATGGCGCCGGAATATCATCCGGTACACGCATCTCCTGCCTTCTAGGCCTACCACGCCTACCACCACGTCCTCGTCCTGACATCCTAATAAAGGTAACGAGAACATTAGCACATTCACAAATGTGCTGAAGCTATTTCACACGCGTCCTAATGCATTGGACAACAGTAATTCATTCCACGTAAGCACATAATCACATAAGCACTTATGAATTTCATTTCCGGATAATGACAGTCCCATGGCGTTACTAGAGTTCTGGTTAGAAACAGCATTGATCAAGTGCTTTTCCAACAGGACTCCCAGAAACCCAAGGGTCTAATCAACATCCTAGAAACAAAATTTCATACCCACATAGTCACATAAGCATGTTATCAAATAAACACATAACGTCATACATAAGTCTCTAACAAGCGAGACAAACCCGCTATGGTACTAACCACTTCTCACGTACCCAAAGTATTCAAACCCGGTACGCTCTGATACCAAGTTGTAAAGCCCTCAAAATAAACCCATAAATCATACATTCATGGTACAAGAAAGAGATATCATATTCCATACATTAGAGTATTTTTATAGAAAGTATTACATGTTGACAACAAAAGTAAATGCCCTACGGGCTTACAACTTTCCAAGTCAACACTTGGGTCCAACAAAAAAAGAGTTCTAACTCTTTATACAAAATAACCCCTTGGCTTGATTTACATGTAATACAAAAAGATAGCAACAAAAGATCTTTCAGCCTCCCAAGCTACGTCCTTGGAGGTGGCATGTCACCTGCACCTGAAAATGATGTCCCATAAAGGGTGAGCCAAAGCCCAGTAGAGATATACTAAACCAAATACGAGAGATAACTAAAACATTAGCATTTGATAAATGTTTAACTCGTATGAACAAGCGTACATCTCTTTCCATTTCATTATCCAAACCAATTCATAGATATGGTTCTCTATTCATCCAAACAGTTTATACTGAGACTACAACTCATATTAACAATACTTCGACACCTCAATTTCAAATGAGACTACAACTCATATTATCAATATTTTAATACTTCAATTCATCTACGTTATGGAAACGTAATTAGGATTTCGGGACTTTCACCCTGGACGCTCCGGCCAACTTAGTTATCAATGGAGTCCATCCCCTATCTCCTCCCAAACAGGTTTGAGAGTACATCCCTTATCTCCTCTCAAACCATGGTGTACATCCCCTATCTCCTCCCAAAAAATATACATATACAATGTATTTAAACACTTATCATATACAATGATCAATCAATACACATATTCAATGTATTATACCAACCGTCATATTCAATGACATATTCCAGGTGATTAGTTTCAGTTTTCCCTAATCAACATACAACGTCTACAACAATCAAGACTATCCTCCACCGATAGCCCAAAGCAGTTATCTCTATACAAATAATAAATTCATCCAACAGATAAATTATCAACATTTCCATAGGTAGGTGATTAATCAATCCAACCACACCATTCCATCTCATAATTTCACAATTTCATGATTTGCAACTCAATTTCACATTTTCCCAAATTAATTATTCTAACATAATTAGGGCATTTCCCATTTTTTCAAATATCAAACCCAAGGCTCAATTTCATCATTTTAACTACGATAATTCAATTTTCCCAGGTCTCACATACACATGTAGTTTAACAATTGAAAACCCCCCTTTTTATAACTTTAGATCAAACCCTAACTTTCCCAAAATTTCCATATTCCACCATTTATACAAAATGACTAAAATCTATGCCAAAACTCATAAGAAGGAGTAGGATATCCCTACCTCAAGAGAAGAGACTCAAAGGAAATGAAGGTGAAAACCCAAGATGCTCCAAACACCAACTTTTTCGGATTGAAGTGAAGCCCACACCAAGCTCTACCTTTCTTACAAAGAGACTAGGGTAGGAGACCAATAGAACTAGATGTATTTGTAGAGAAAAGATGTATGTAGAGAGAGAAGTAGCCGCGGCTAGGGTTCGAGTAAAGAAGATTGTGAAAAGTGAAGGAGAAGCTGCTACTGCGAACTGATATATTCGAACCTCGCTCGAGCGAAGGAGTGGTCGTTCGAGCGACCCGACACAAAGAAACCTTGCTCGAGCGCAAAAAGCCTCGCTGAGCCAACAACACGAAGCTTCAGGTCTACAACCCAGAAGCACGCTCGAGCGAAGAAACTCAAAACGTAGTCCTCGCTCCCTCGAGCAAAGGAATGCTCACTCGAGCCAAGAACCACAACCTTCAGGTCCAAGTTAGATGCAGACGCATGCTCGAGCGAAGGAACCCTGGCTCGAGCGAAGGAACTAAAACACAGAGCTCGCTCGAGCGACAAAATCCTCGCTCAAGTGAAGACACCAAAAACTGGACAGCAATCATTTGTTTCAAAACACACCCAACCTGTTACAAACCTGCCCAACACATCCCAAAACTCAAATACAAGGAATTAAAGGATGGAAATACAACATATACAACAACAGAGATCCACAGAACCGAGTTTGGAATACAATAACCAATGGAGGGAAAACTGGGATCGCTATATTATAACTCTCTCAATTGAAACTCTTCTCTCATAGCTCTCTATACCCTCCTAAAATTTGGCAAGTACAGGTCTCCAACTCCATAGCTCATAAACTTTATTCGAACAGTTTATTATTAGTTTCTAACCTTACAGCCCTTCAATATTTGATATTAATTTTACAACTTTCCAACCTTTTGACTCTTTACCCAAATAACATATTTTTATAGACCTCTCCAATTCTCTGAAAGACAACCCTCTATTATCGATTTGCCTAAAATAAATAAATAAATAAAGAAAATAAATATAAAAAAGAAACCTGCACGAAGCAGCCCTCTTCCCCTCGCTAAGGCGCTATTTTGAGATTGGTACCCTTACCTCGCGTGAAGCAAACCTTCCCTCGCAGTCTTCCTCTCACCAAGGCACTATTTTGAGATAAGCCTCTTTCCTTTTCTCTCCCTCTCCCTCTTTCTCTTCCTCTCTCCTCCTCTCCCTCTCCCTCTCCCTCGCTACATTTTTTTTTTTTTGGATCATCTCTCCATTTTTATAACTCTCCAGATTAGAACTCTTCTCTCATAGCTCTCAATACCCTATTAAAATTTTCCAAGTACAAGTCTCCAACTCTATAGCTCTCTAACACTTTATTCTAACAGTTTATAATTATTTTCTAACCTTACAGCTCTCCAATATTTGTTATTAATTTTACAACTTTCCAACCGTTTGACTCTTTACCAAAATGACACTTTATTATGGACCCCTCCACTTCACTGAAACACAACCCTTTATTATTGATTTGCCTCATCAAAAAAAAAAAAAAAAAAAAAAAAACCCAAATATTTTGAGATTGGTACCCATCCCTCGCATGAAGCAAACCTTCCCTCGCAGTCTTCCCCTCGCTAAGGCACTATTTTGAGATTGGCCTCTTTTCCTCGCATGAAGTAACCCTTCCCTCTTAATTGCTTGCCTTCGTACAGGTACGTTTCCTTCCCCCTCACTAACGTTTTCCACCGAAGTCCAAAAATAAAAAATAAAAAACAAAAGAAAAAGCCCTCTTCCCCTCGCTAAGGCACTACTTTGAGATAGGCCTCTTCCCTCGCATGAAGTAAACCTTTCCTCGCAATTCCCCCTCTCCCTCACAATCATACAGGTACGTTTCTATCCCTCGCTAATTTTCTAACCTTCTCCCTCACTAACCTTTCTCACCCAAAAAAATAAAATAAAATAAAAAATGGTTCTAGATAAACAAATCACTTTGATTGACACCCACATCATTTAAACCTATGCGACCAAACCTCCACACCTTATAGGTATTCACCAAATTCTTTTTTGGGCTTACCTCACTTCAATTTTTTTTATTTTTTTTGTATATAACCGACAAAATTTTTTGTTGAGCCTCCCTCGCCTCATTTTTTTTTATGTAGTTTATGAAATTATTTTTTGGGCTTCCCTCACTTCATTTTTTTTTTTTTTTTTTGTATATAACCTAAAAAAATTTTTGTTGAGCCTCCCTCCCTTCCTTTTTTTTTTATAATTTAGGAAATTTTTTTTGGGGGTTCCCTCGTTTCAATTTTTTTTGTATATAACTGGTATACGCTCTGAACAGAGGTGATCTAACTGGTAAACGCTGGAACAGTGGAACCAAGGAGTCCTGCTTGGCTCTTATTTGCCTTACCACTGGCGAAGGAAACACTGGCTTCCTTTGAATGGAATCTCTGACCTGACAAAGTCTATCAACACAAGCCTAGTGTACTCGGGGGATATTGGAGCCTTCTGAAGCTATGGTTCTAGGACTACTAGCCTCATTTTTTATATAATTTAAGAAATTATTTTTTGGGCTTCCCTCGCTTCAATTTTTTTTCTTTTTTTTTTTCTTGTATATAACCTACACAAGATTTTGTTGAGCCTTCCTAGCCTCATTTTTATTTTTATTTTTATATCATTCAAAAACGTTTTTGGACCCATGCTTCAACGTTTTGTAAATACCTTGCCACATTTTTTTTTTTGGATCATCTCTCCATTTTTATAACTCTCCAAATTAGAAGTCTTCTCTCATAGCTCTCAATACCCTCCTAAAATTGGCCAAGTACAAGTCTCCAACACTTTATTCTAACAGTTAATTATTATTTTTTCTAACCTTACACTTCTCCAATATTTGTTATTAATTTCACAACTTTCCAGCCGTTTGACTCTTCACCAAGATAACATTTTATTATAGACCCCTCCACTTCTCCGAAACATAGCCATCTATTATTGAGTTACCTCATCAAAAAAAGAAAAAGAAAAAAAATTGCTCGAAATAGCCCTCTTCCACTCGCTAAAGTGCTATTTTGAGATTGGTACCCTTCCCTCGCATGAAGCAAAACTTCTCTCGCAGTCTTCCCCTCGCTAAGGCACTATTTTGAGATTGGCCTCTTTCTCTCGCATGAAGTAACCCTTCCCTCTTAATGCCCCCTCTCCCTCGCCTTCGTACAGGTACAATTCTTTCTCCCTCACTAACCTTTCCCACCGAAGTCCAAAAAAAAAAAAAAAAAACAAGAAGCCTTATTCACCTCGCTAAGGCAATATTTTGAGATAGGCTTCTTTCCCTCGCATGAAGTAAACCTTCCCTCGCAATTCCCCCTCTCCTTTGCCTTCGTACACAAACTTTTGTATCCCTCGCTAATTTTCTAACCTTCTCCCTCACTAACCTTTCTCACCCATAAAAATGAAAAAAATTGGTTCTAGATAAACAAATCACTTTGATTGACACCCACATCATTTAAACCTATGCGATCCGACCTCAACACCTCATAGGTATTCACAAAATTCTTATTTGGGCTTCCCTCGCTTTAATTTTTTTTTTTTTGTATATAACCTACAAAAATCTTGTTGGGCCTCCTTCGCCTCATTTTTTTTATATAATTTATGAAATTCTTTTTTCGGCCTCCCTCGCTTCAAATTTTTATTTTTTTTTAAAATAACCTAGAAAAAAATTTCTTAAGCCTCCCTCGCCTCATTTTTTTTTATATAATTTATGAAATTATTTTTTTGGGCTTCCCTCGCTTCAATTTTTTTTGCATATAAACTACAAGAAATTTTGTTGAGCCACCCTCGCCTCATTTTTTTTATATAATTAACGACATTCTTTTTTAGGCGTCCCTCGCCTAAATTTTTTTTTGTAACCTACAAAAAATTTTGTTGAGCCTCCCTCGCCTCATTTTTTTAATATAATTTACGAAATTCTTTTTGGGCTTCCCTTGCTTCAATTTTTATTTTTTTTTGTATATAACCTACAAAAATTTTGTTGAGCCTCCCGCGCCGCATTTTTTATTTATTTTTTTTTTATATCACTCATGAACTTTTTTGGTCCATCGCTTCAATGTTTTTGTACATAGCATGCCACTTTTTTTTTTTTTTTTTTTTTTTGTTGGGAAATAATCTCCCCACTTTTATAACTCTCCAGATTAGAACTCTTCTCTCATAGCTCTCAAAACCCTCCTAAAATTTTCCAAGTATTGGTCTCCAACTCCATAGCTCTCAAACAATTTATTCTAACAGTTGTTATTTTCAAACCTTACAGCTTTCCAATATTTGTTATTAATTTTACAACTTTCCAACCTTTTGACTCTTCATCAAAACAAAATTTTATTATAGACATCTCCAATTCTTCGAAACATAGCCGTCTATTACTAATTTGCCTCGGAAAAAAAAAAACTGCTCGAACCAGCCTTGTTCCCCGCTATTTTGATATTGGTACCCTTCCTTTGCATTAAGCAAACCTTCCCTCGCAGTCTTCCCCTCGCTAAGGAACTATTTTGAGAATGGCCTCTTTCCCCCACATGAAGTAACCCTTCCCTCTTAATTCCCTCTCTCCCTCGCCTTTGTACAGGTACGTTTCTTTCTCCCTCACTAACCTTTTCCATCGAAGTAAAAAAAAAAAAAAATAAATAAATAGCCAGCCCTCTTCCCCTCGCTAAGGCACAATTTTGATATAGGCCTCTTTCTCTCGCATGAAGTAAACCTTTCCTCGCAATTCCCCATCTCCCTCGCCTTCGTACAGGTACGTTTCTATCCCTCGCTAATTTTCTAACCCTTCTCCCTCACTAACCTTTCTCACCCAAAAAAAAAAACACAAAAAACACAAAAAGAAAATTGGCTTTAGATAAACAAATCACTTTGATTGGCAACCACAACATTTCAACCTATGCGACCTTGCCTCAACACCTCATAGGTATTGTAACGCCCCAATTTTCATGCCCAAATGGTACTACAATAATCATGGCCCTTTAAAGTAAAACTGAAAATAAATCCCCACTCTTGCATTTCATGATACAAATAGTCTTCATGCGATAATACATTCAATTCAAATCAAAATAATATAAACAAATAAATACCCTCATGGGTTTACAAGTTTCCAAGGCTTAGGCCCGATTACACAAATCGGTTATTCAAACCCACACAAATATAGCCCTCAACTTACAAAACAGAGTCACACAAAATGAGAGCATTGTACTCCCAACACACACACTTCCACGCCTTCAGTTAGGCAGAATCACCACATCTTTTTCTGCACAAAAATCCCGTAGGGTGAGCATAAAGCCCAGTAGGAAATCCTTAACAAAGTATATACATTTTATACAAGTCTCAGGAGATGAAATGCATATGCCATGCTATGCCCTTTTTGAATGAAAAACACATCTTTATCTTTTGTAAACCATCATGTTCAATGATGTCATCAATTTCCATTGTTCAAAACTTAAAAATTTAATTCAAGAGGCAGTAAATACAACTCTGGTAATCCATAGGTCGGTGTCTGCAAGTAGACTGTACAAGTGCTACCAATTTGTCATTTTTACCGGTATTAACCGAAAGGCTCGACACCTATCCGCGCGGGTTTTCGGTCTTTCACCTCGGATACTCAGGCCAACTTATCAATTTCATTTACACCACCTTTCAAGACTTACCAACATATTTACCCCAAAACCATTTCATGAAAACTTGTTTCTCAAAATTCTTTCCTCAATGCAAAGGTTTCGAATTCAATTTCAAAGCTTCTCATAATCAATGAATTGATATGTCAATGTATCAATTAAATGCAATGCAATATTTCTTCCTTTTTCAACTCTTCCACACAATATCTCCATTGTGATCAAATTCCCATTTCTCATTTCAATGCAATTTCACAAGATGAATATATATATAATCCAGTTCATCCGAGGAATAACATTTTCCACTTTTTGAGTATTCTCAACAATTTGGTCATTTCAAGATTATAACAACATTTTTTTGAACAACAATTTCTAAAACTTCAACAATTCTCATATTCCATGAAACTCATCATTTATGTGTATATAAATAAACAATTTTCAAACATCCAATTATTTTGGCATACAAAATATATATAACTTCTTGCAAGGATTTTCAACATCTCTTAAAAACCCCCAATTTTTAGGTTTTTCCACCAAAACCATTCATCTTCAATTATTTGAGAAAATTTCACCAAAAACCTCTTTATTTAATCAACTAGTCCAAAACCTTCAATTTCTAATTTTAAAAGGATCAAGAAAGTAAACCCACTTTCAAAAATCACTCATCTTCTCAAATCAACAATCAATTTTCAAAACTAATCAAAGGATGATTTTGAAAATTATCTAGATCTTGCAAAAACATATATATAACTCAAAGAAAATCCCTACATCAAGCTTAGAAGAGAAGATGAGCAAAACAAGGTTGAAACTCCAAAGATGTCGAAACCAACTTCTACTTGGATCAAAACGAAGCTCTTGATAAGATTTACACTTAATCTCAAAGGAGCAAGGCAAGGAGATGCTTCCAAGTGAGTAGATCTAAAGATTTTTGAGCAAAAAGTGATTTTGGAGAGGAAGAGAGTGACTCACGGCTTGGAGAGGGAAAAAGAGAAGAAAAAGTAAAGAAAAGGTTAAGTGAGGGACCTATTCATAGTGCTAGGTCAAAGCAAAATGAAGTCCCAAACTCAACCCAAAGATCATGTCAAAATCCCCAAAACGTAGGCCCAAAACAGGACTGAAATCTGGAAAAAAAAGTCTTCAGGGGTCGACCCTATGAAGAAAAGCTTATGTTTGACAGCATGCAAAGGGTCAACCCTTCCCAGACTAGTGTCTACCCCAATTTCCAACAAGCAAATTTCAGAAACAAAGGGTCGACCCTTCCCAGACTGGTATCGATTCCAGAATAAGATTTTTAAGTTCTCAAACAACTTTTCTAGGTAACCAAGTGCGAACGAGCAATCCCAACAAGTTTAAATCCATTTGTACTCCTCCAAAAACTAAGATACAACAACACTAAAGATTCCCAAAATAAAATAAAAGATTCAAATACACTTCCTAAAAGTTTTGAAGGACACAAGTGCTACAGGTATTCACAAAATTCTTTTTTGAGCTTACCCCACTTCAATTTTTTCTGTAATTAACCTACAAAAAATTTGTTGAGGCTCCCTCGCCTCTTTTTTTTTATATATAATTTATGAAATTCTTTTTTGGGCTTCCCTCGCTTCAATTTTTTTTTTTTTTTTTTTTTTTTGCCATTTGAAATGGCGTTTCTACTACCAACCAAAGCCAGCCACATTCTTTTTATATAATTTTTTTTTGGGCTTCCCACGCTTCAATTTTTTTTGTATATAACCTACAAAAAATTTTGTTCAACCTCCCTCACCTCATTTTTTTTATATAACTTACAACGTTCTTTTTTTGGCTTCCATCGCTTCAAATTTTTTGTAAACTACAAAAATTTTGTTGAGCCTCCCTTTACAAAAATTTTGTTGAGCCTGCCTCACCTCATTTTATTATTATTTTTTTAATATCATTCACGAACTTTTTTGGTCCCTCGCTTCAACGTTTTGTGCATACCTAGCCATTTATTTATTTTATTTTATTTTTGTGCGATCATCTCTCCATTTTTATGACTCACCAGGTTAGAACTCTTCTCTCATAGCTCTCAATACCCTCCTAAAATTTGCCAAGTACAGGTCTCCAACTCCACAGCTCTCTAACACTTTATTAAAATAGTTTATTATTATTTTCTAACCTTACAGCTCTCCAATATTTGTTATTAATTTTACAACTTTCCAACCTTTTTGACTCCTTACCAAAATAACATTTTATTATAGACCCCTCCAATTCTTCAAAGCACAGCCCTCTATTATTGATTTGCCTCATCAAAAATAATAATAATAATAATAATAATAATAATAATAATAATAATAATAATAATAATAATAATAATAATAATAAAAAATTAAAACCCTGCTCTAAGCAGACATCTTCCTTCGCATGAAGCAAACCTTCCCTCGCAGTCTTCCCCTCGCTAAGGCACTATTTTGAGATTGGCCTCTTTCTCTCGCATGAAGTAACCCTTCCCTCTCAATTCGCCTCTCCCTCGCCTTCCTGGTATATTTCTATCCGTCGCCTAATTTTTCAAACACTTTCCATCAAAAAAAAAAAAACAAAAAAAAAAAAAACCCTCTTTCCCCCACTAAGGCCCTTTTTCGAGTTAGGCCTCTTTTCCTTGCATGAAGTGACTCTTCCCTCACAATTTCCCCATTCCCTCGACTTCCTCGTATGTTTTTATCCCTTGCCTAAGGCACTATTTTGTGTTAGGCTTGCTTCCCTCGCATGAATTAACCCTTCACTCGCAATTCCCCCGCTTCCTCGCCTTCCAGGTATGTTTTTATTCGTCGCCTAATTTTTCTAACAGTTTCAATCGAAGAAAAAAAAAAAAAACCCATCTTTCCCTCGCTAAGGCACTATTTTGAGTTAGGCCTCTTTCCATCGCATAAAGTAACCCTTCCTTCACAATTCCCCTCTCCCTCGCCTTCCAGGTTTTTTTCTATCCCTCGCTTAGTTTTTTAACCCTTTCCCAAAAAAAAAAAAAAAAAAAACAAGAAGCCTTATTCACCTCGCTAAGGCAATATTTTGAGATAGGCTTCTTTCCCTCACATGAAGTAAACCTTCCCTCGCAATTCCCCCTCTCCCTCGCCTTCGTACAGGTACGTTTCTTTCCCTCGCTAATTTTCTAGCCCTTCTCCCTCACAAACCTTTCTCACCCAAAAATAAATAAATTGGTTGCAGATAAATAAATCACTTTGATTGACACCCACATCATTTAAACCTACGCGACCCGGCCTCAACTCCTCATAGGTATTCACAAAATTCTTTTTTGGGCTTCCCTCGCTTCAATTTTTATTGTATATAACCTACAAAAAATTTGTGGAGCCTCTCTCACCTCATTTTTTTATATAATTTATGAAATTCTTTTTTGCGCTTCCCTCGCTTCAATTTTTTTTTGTGTATAACCTACAAAAAAATTTGTTGAGCCTCCCTCAGCTCATTTTTTTTTATATAATTTACGAAATTCTTTTTTGAGCTTCCCTCCCTTCAATTTTTTTTGTATATAACCTACAAAAATTTTGTTGAGCCTCCCTTGCCTAATTTTTTTTATATAATTTTCGACATTCTTTTTTGGGCTTCCCTTGCTTTAATGTTTTTTGTAACCTAGAAAAAACTTTTGTTGAGCCTCCCTCGCCTCAGTTTTTTTTATATAATTTACAAAATTCTTTTTTGGGCTTCCCTCGCTTCAATTTTTTTTTTTTTCTACAAAAAATTTTGTTGAGCCTCCCTCGCCTCATTTTTTTTATATATAATTTACGAAATTTTTTTTGGGCCATTTTTTTTTTTTTGGGTTCATTTCTTCATCTTTATAACTCTCCAAATTAAAACTCTTCTCTCATAGCTCTCAATACCCTCCTAAAATTTGCCAAGTACAAGTCTCCAACTCCATAGCTCTCTAACACTTTATTCTAATGGTTTATTATTATTTTCTAACCTTACAGCTCTCCAATATTTGTTATTAATTTTACAACTTTCCAACCTTTTGACTCTTTACCAAAATAACATCTTATTATAGACCTCTCCAATTCTTCGAAACGCAGCCCCCTATTATTGATTTGCCTCATCAAAAAAAAAAATTAACACATGGCTCACCATTTTTTTTAAGACTCTGCAGCAGCCTTTTGTTTTTCACAAAACCATACCTTATATATATATATATGTGTGTGTGTATATATAATAACATAACTCAAATCAACTGAGAGGAAACCCATATCTTTACAAATTACGGCAACCCCAACTGCGAGAGCTCCAAGAGTTTATGCATTTTTGCCTCTCTCTTCACCTTCCTTGCTCACTTATCCATCTCGCCTCACCCATGGCCATAACCCTTAGAAACCCAACTTCACTGAATCAACACGATCGAAACCCAAGTCACTCTCTAATGCGGCTCACGCACAGATTCTTTACTCAAGATCCAAAGCTACTCGCGATCAACACGAACCGAAACCTCGCAGCAAAGCCAGAATCAACACTCCGCAACCAATAGCACCACCGACAGTTTCGTAGCACCCTTGCAACTCGTCGGCACCTTTCTTCCCTCTTTTCTCTCTCTGCCAAGCCACATCTCTTCTCCCTTGTGACTTTGATTCACTTCTTTGATTCACAAACCCAATCATTAACAACAAACCCTAGCTCACAATCCCGCAACAACAGTGTGAAGAAAGTCGCGCCTTTGCACCATACAAGCTATCGGATCTCACCTCAAAGCTCGTTGGCGTCAACCTTTTTCCTCCTTTGCAGCTGTCAACTTTCCTCTCCCAATTGGATTCCGGATTTTCTAGTCTTTCCCTCTAAGTTGGATTCCAGGTTTTTAGAAAGAGAAAAGAAAGGTCTACCCAAACACAAACTTGCCAAGCACCTCCCTTAATGGTATACTAATCTAAGAAACCTAGCTACAGGTAACCAAGTCAATAAAACACCCTTCTGTACAATGGGTAAAAGAAACAGATAGGACAACCAACCGAAAAATACAGAGCTCTTATCTGATTAAAAATATATAAAAAATATAAATATATATATATATATATACACAGAATCCATATTCTGCAAAAAAGGCGAGCTCCCTATTCGACCTCCCTAATCGAACGCTTCGAAAAGTTCAAACTATACCCAGAATCTACACAAAACTTTTTTTTTTGAATTCATATAGAGTATAGGTTCTTTGTGGCGAAAATGCAATTTGTTCAAGCAGACGAGGAGTTCCCAAAAAAATATTATATATATATATATATATATGTATTATATTTATATATACATACTAAGGTTGTACCTTCCCAAGAAAAAATCCTTAAACCAATAAAAAATTCTCTTTGTTTGTTACAAACACTAAAAACAGACTGCAACAACCTTCGACTCTCCAAAAAAGTCACTTTGCTAATAGCTACACAAGCTATCACACACTACCATGAGCAGCTCCAAATCAGCAGCTATTAATGGTCTGCTCTAAACCTATAACTCCAATTGATGAGTTGTCCTCTCCATAGATTGCTCATTCCCAACGACAAGTTGCAAAAGTCAGTAAATTCACCCCCTCTTTTTGGATGTAACCCCATCTTTATAAGAGAGCAAATACAGGACAACAACATGATGCAACCCCCTTATATCCACTCACTAACACTCTCTGCACAACTTCAACAACCCATTCTCTCTAAATGGCTTCCGGAGGAGAGGAGCACCGAGATAGCACCGTTTGGCGGCCGGTGAACGAGGCTCCAAACCAAAGAGGTTCAAAATATAGAGCTTTAAGCTCCAACTCTAGAGCTTCAAGCTCCACTCCCACTCACCGCCGCCACCCGGTGTGTGAGTTCTTTCAAAAGATGCTCTCCATACCTCCATGGCAATTCCAAGATCTGCTATTCGAATCCCCTTGGATCCAACACCCAATATCCACTTATACAATCGTAGAGGTGCCAGAAGAATTCCGAGGTAAAATAAGAGGATGGTACAAGGCACTAACCATTCCAGAACTCTATACAATACCACTGTCTCCCACTTGGTTTTTGCTAAACTAAGAAATCAACCTCACTCTCCAGGGATCCACCTGCCAGGCAAATCAGGTATTAATCCCGCATTTTGAGAGGATCCGCATCAATATCCTCTTGCGAAGACCGATAGAAAGAGATCTCGACCACCACATCTCCATCATGTCAGTATTGTTGGAAAACCCAAATGAAGATTTGGGACTTGGGTGGGACATAGAGAACTTTGCAGATCTCAACATCGGAGAAAAGAGCGCTTCCCACAACTCAGCCAAGCATTCCCCACAATATTCCGCTCAACATCCTCTTTTTCAACACTGAGGGCGTCGGTCGCCCTAACTTCCTCCAACACTACATGCACCTATATTCTAGCAGATGCTTCCACCTCCTCATCATCACAAACATGAAAAAAAAGGGAAGCGAGGCCCAGTTCATGAGCCAAATCATGGACTATCCTAACACCAAGGCCATGGCCCCCCCTCCTTGTGGCATGGAAAGGGTGATGGGTGAAATTTGGTGTCTATGAAACGAAGCTGAAATCTCCTGTGAAGTGGTGGAGATTCCGTGGAATCAAGTCATCGCCCAACAAGCCCACATCTTCATCTGGGCAGCTCGCATCGGATGAAACTTAAAATATAAACTCTCCATGAGTATTCCAAATCCCCCCATTGTATCAAAAGCCTAATTTTAGATGACTCTATCTGAATACTTGTCTGCATAAGCTAATATTTTCAAAACTCTGTAACACAGTCATGTACAAATACTCTCATTAGCTATAAGAACATCTGTACAGGGGAGGCATTATTATGGGTACTTGTAGCAAGCCCAATACATGGCAAGCCCTACAAGTGCCACACCACCAAAACCCCACCCACGTGGCAGACCAATAAGGCACCACGTGGGCATGTCGTAAGTTTGATACATGGCGAGCCCTATGGGCGCCATGTGCCAAGGCACTACGTAAAACCAAGACTATATGCTTATCCTAAGCGGGAGCATACATATAAGCCCAAATATATCTAAATATGAAGAGCCCTGCAGCAGGCAGCACCATGGCCCCGCAGGGCCCATGGTCCTTCATATCTCGCTTCAAGACCAAGCAACAATACAATCAGCCCCCAGTTCACTTGGACTTGGATTGATAAACACTGGCTCTCCTAAACATTGAGATAAACCCGTGGCCCATTCTCCTACTTGGTTGGCTCTCCTAAACACTAAGGTGGGCCCTGGCCCATTTACCTACTTGGATGCCTGGGTTGGAAGCAGGACCCAGGCACTACTGCTCAGGATCATCAGAGGATACTGGACTGGTGGCTGAGGTAATGGGATCATCGAGATGGTTGTCTTCTTGCTAAGACAACTCCATCTCTACCAGGCTTAGGGAAGAGGCAACAATGACCTTACATTTATGTCATCCGATGCATATACGAAACGTTACTTTCCGCCTGCCATGAAATGTTGTTCTTCGGCTGTCGTCAAGCCACAGATTGCAGAAGGGCTTATTTCACTTCTGGCAGAGTTGAGCATATATAGCCTATGTAGCCTATATAGCATGTAGCCTATATAGCCTATATAGCCCATATAGCCTATATAGTATGTAGCCTATATAACAGTTTGCTTGGGCTCCAATACTCATGTAGCCTATATAGCATATCGTATATGCAGCGAGACACAACAACAACTCAACTCCATAATTCTAACACACTAAGTCTCACATTCAAACATCCCCTCTCACACTCTATATCACTGTTCAAGGTCCATCACTGCCAACCTCTCCCTCTCCAAGCTTGCTTTGACCTCCTTCTCTCCACCTCCGGTGATCTCAAGCCATTGAAGTGCCCACCATCTTCCTAGACTACCTCTGACCACACCTCTCACCCACGTTATTAAAATATAGTTAATTGAGTAAATGATTTATTAATAAAATGGGTCACTTGTTATGCAATTAGAAACTTAAAAGGACAAGATGTAATTCTAGAACCACATAGGGCAATCTGTATTTGAATTAAACCTCAAGGGATGTATTTGTAATTTTTTCTTACTTTTACTATCATACAAGGGCAATTATATTTGTACACCACATTTTATCTCAGAACACACCATTTGTACCGTTTGGATATCAACTTCAAAACAAAATACAAGTGTTTGGATATCTACCTCCAAACAAAGCACAAATGTGCAGACATCAACTATTGAACTGGACTTTTGTTCGAACAATTGGTTTTTGTTCAGAAGTTGATATTCAAATATTTTGTTTTTGTTTTTTTTTTGGAAGTTGATAGCCGAACGGCATAAATGATTTGTATTGAGAGAAAGTAAGGTGTGTGAATAGAATAACCCATCATACAATCAAAGTGATGAAATCCACAAAAAAAAAATTCTCATTTTTTTTCATAAAAGGAATGTGAACCCATACAAACACAACCAAAGCAGAATGCAACATCTTGCCACAAAATGTTTTTATTTTCCATGAATCTCTTTTCAATCAAAGACAGAGCATAGTTGAACCCCATATTTCAAATCCTAGTTTTCGAACGGGTTCAGAGTCCATCCTAATGAGACACCACTCTAATGGTTTGATTCGTTTCTTTCAGTAGATGTTTTCTTTCCGCAAAAAATCTCATACTTACCAGCTGCAGAATGTTACAGATGCCCATTTAGAGCCTCTTTACTAATAGAACTCAGCATCTTCACACCCTTGGCAGTTTCTGAATTTTGCCACTTGCGTATCATGGAATTCAGCCTCTGAACATCTATCAACTGGTACAAATCCCCTCGTCTTTGCTTCTAAAATGGAAGATATGTTCTGCATGTTTTTAAATTAAAATTTGGTTAACAAAAGAATAAATGCATGCAAAATAAAAGTCGGACCTCTTACAGCCTCCATTCTATTTAATGGAAATATATTTCCAATATCAAATCGAACATAATGTTGCCACAAATTGCAAATTCAGTTATCTGCTTCTTTCTAGCTACTGAATCTTTCCAGATACTCTCTTTAAGAACAAATAACCAGTGAAGTAAAAAAATTAAAGCTACTACCCAGAATCTCAAGAATTTATCCAGAATGAAATAAGTGTGGTTGAGATTCAATTGGTGTATTGTGAGGTCATGCATAGAATGAATCTAGACCACATATTTGATATTTGTGTAAAATTCTGGGTATGTAATGATGTGAATTAAAAGGTTTTAACATTAACAATCACAGAATTCCAGAGATTATCTCAATGAATTTATTATCAAAACTACAGATTTTCTGGGCCACCATAGAAAGCATGCTCACGTTCTAAGGTCAATTAGGGAATAATCAATCTCTGCTATGACTATTGCCTCATCATGCTCTGTTGTTTCAATGACCTCCAAACTGCCATGTTCATTTCGTTTTTAGTGCTTTGGTAATTGTTTGCATTCATAAATCATGAATAGAAAGACTTTTATGATGCTCAAAACTTGTTAAAGCGATATCACCACCAGCATGTAACATATAAATAATAACAATTATAGACTCACCGGTCCAACAAGGGTAGAGTGTCCCCAAGCCACATAACAAGCACCACTATCTCGAGCAGGTGAACAAGTCGCCACAAACAATTGTCAGTTATGGTCATGAAGCAAAGTGAGTCCAAACACAAAAAAGTAAACTGGAATTATGTTGAGAAACATAATTTTAACTCAAACAAAGACAGTTTATTCATTTATTCACAAGAAAATGTCAGCTATCTTTGCACTCAATCATCCCAAGCAAAGGCCTTGAAACTACCCATCAGCCCCAAAAAAAGAAAAAGTTGGCAGCACCAAGGACATTTTACAAAATAGCACAATGCATCCCAAATTGTTGGTCCATTTTCGGCATTCATGCCTGTTAATCGGATCAATAATAATATATTTTCATTATAAAAAAAAAATTAAATTTTTACACAAACTAAAGTATCTCAATTAGTTCTTGTAGATACACTCTTCAAAATAGTTGGTAAAAAAAAATTAATATAAATATCTTTTGAGATGTCTGCAATAATGAAAATGGACCAACGCTTTGGAACAAAGGGAGTATTATATTGTAAGATAAAATCCATGCATACTAGCCACAACCTCATTCTTCTAACAACTTTTAATTTGGAAGTACGATGTAACTTTACTAAACTAAGAACTTTATCCTTTTGGCAGAGCAAAATTAAGAAGAAATAATAATGATACTTCAGAAGGCAGGAGCTTTTAAATGTTGTCAAAGGTTTTCCAAAATAAGTTAGAACTGTTAGTTTTCTTAATAAATTTGTATGTTCAATTGTGTGTATAATACAAAGAATACATCTGTTTATATAGCAATCCTAACCCCAAGACTAAAACGAAAATAGAATATCTCACAATCTCTCAGAATATATATACATATACAAAATATACCATACCATATATACAAGTATACACCAATATTCTCACACTCTTGCTCAAACTCATGGTGTTTTAGCAGAAAACACCAAGAGTTTGTCAAGAAGAAACCGAAACCGAAACTGAAATGAAACCTAAATCGAGCAATAGTGTGAGTCTTCCTAGGGACCATTTGTTTTCAGAGGTAGAATGGAGATGATTGATAGTGAAGGGATTATTAGTGAGGAGATTAAGTAAAATTGTGTTTGTTTTGATAATAGTTGTTGGTGTAGGGATTGTTAAATTATTTTTTATATAAAATAATAAAACAAACAACAAAATACAAAAACATTAAACATTAATGTTCAAAAAAAATGCCAAACATGTGAAAAATAAAAAATAAAATAAAATAAAAATAAAACAAATAAAACTATGATTTTTACTTAACAAAAAATACAAAAAATTAAACATTAATGTTCAAAAAAAAAAAATGCCCAACATGTAAAAAATAAATAAAAAAAAAAGTCCGGCGAACTATTTTATAATACCAAGTCCCAAGCCTCCATCCTAATCCCCTCCCCAAGGCCCATGCTAATCCGGAGGGGATTATAAATCCCCTCTCCACCTCCCAAAACAGACACAATATTAGTGGGTCCCATCTCAATCCTAATCCCAATCCTCCTTCTATGTCCCAAAACAAACGAGACCCTAAAGAAGTAAGCAAGTTGAAAAGCCGAAGGGACAAGGAAGCAAGATACAGCCAGATTGCAGATGTTGATGGATGAAGTGACAATCAATCTCAATGTGCTTCATCTATTCATGAAAGATGGTGTCATGGGCAATGTGAATAGCACTTCGGTTGTCATAGTAAAGAGAGGTCGAAAAGGATTGAGGAACTCCCAAGTCAGACAAGAGACAATGAAGCCAGACAATCTCAGCAGTGGCATGAGCCATAGAATGGTACTCAACTTCGGCAGTAGAATGGGGGGCGGAGCAACAACAGTTTGTTTCTTGTTTTTTCAGGAAACCAAGGAATCACCAAGAAACATAAAGAAACCAGAAGTAGACTTACGATCATTGGCATCACCATCCCAATCAGAATTAGTATAGGCCACAAAGTCCAAACAGGAAGTAGAAGACAATAGCAAGCCCTGAAAGATAGTATCTCGGAGATAGTAGAGAATCTGAACCAAAGCGGCCCAATGTGTGAAACGAGAAGCAAAAATGAACTAACTAATCACATGAACAACATAGGCAAGATCGAGGTGAGTGACAGTCAAATAGGCCAAACAATCCACAAGCTCTCCATATAAAGTAGGATAATCCAGAGGGACATCATCAGTAGTGTTAAGCTTCACATTAAACTCAATCGATGTATCAGAAAGCTTAGTATTAGAAAGATCGGCCTATGAAGCATGGACACGACACGGACATGCTAACACGCAAATTTTCAAAAAATGAGGGACACAACATGCCAAGGACATGCTCAATATATATATATATATATATATATATTTATATTATTTATTTATTTACTTTAATATCAAATATCATTCACAAATTAATTTTTTTCTACAAATACAAATAATTTATTCTATGCATGTTAATATTTAGCAAATAAGAATATCCAAAAGAAAAAAAGAAAAAAAAAGGAAAAAAGGGGAAATAAAGATTTTTGTTAGAAAGAAAAAAAAAATACTATAAAAAAGGTTTCATCTGAGAGAAGGGGGGAAGAAAAGAAAAAACGAATGGAAAAGAGAGTTAAATACGCATAGACGGAGAGAGAAAGAGAGAGTCAAACATAGCGATAGAGAGGGAGAGAGACGAACAAACAGACACAGCGATGGAGAGTGACGAACAGAAGAAATGATGAAATAAGAAGAAAAATGAAGAAAAGAAGAAGATCAAAGAACATATATGAACATACAGACACAGCGATAGAGAGACGAATAGAAGAAAAGATGAAATAAGAAGAAAAATGAAAAAAAGAAGAAAATCAAAGAACAGATTCGAAAAACATATCTCGATCTATCAATAACAAGTTCTTCTCTCTCTCTCTCTCTTCAATGGGTTAGGGTTTCTCTCTCTCTGTCTCCAACGTGTCTGTAAGATGTCCAAGAGTGTCCCAAGCATGTCTAGTTGCAACAATTCAAAAGAAAAAAGAAGACATATTAGGTAGAGTGTCCGACATGTGTCCACTGCGTGTCCGTGTCCATGTCCGACATGTGTCGGACACCGATACGTTGCTTCTAGAGAGGTGTCCGTCCTTCATAGAGATCGACACAGTGACCAACTTCATTTGCATACTTGGCTTGAGTCAAAAAATACCTTTTGGGAGAATAGGCTATCTTAATACAAAGAAAATATCACAAAGGGCCCAAATCCTTCATTTCAAAAGTGCAGAAGAGATGCTACTTGACCTCAGAAATAGTGGAAGAGTCAGAGCTAGTAATGATCATGTCATCCACATAAGGTAATAAGGCAACAAAATCAGCAGAGGTGTGGTAGAGGAACAAAGTAGAATGATGGGCACAAGGATGGAGCCCAAGCTGAGTAACAGTCATTTGAAAGCAATCCTACCAAGAACGAGGAAACTACTTCAAACTATAAAGAGCACAACGAAGACAATAGACCTATCCAAAGGAATGAAGAAGACCAGGAGGGACACCTATAGACCCCTCAGTGAGATGACCATGAAGAAAGGCATTCTTAGTATCCATTTGATAGAGGTCAATGTCAGACAACAGCCACAAAAATCAAGGTACAGACAGTAGTTATCGTGGAAACAGGAGCAAAAGTCTCCTCATAATTAAGGCCATGCTCTTAAGAGAACCATTTAGCAACAAAACAAGCTTTGTAATGTTTGAGAGAACCATCAAAATGAGTTTTTACCTTATAAACCCATTTGCAACCAACTAGATTTTTTCCAGCAAACAAAGGAACCAACTCCCAAGCAGCAATCTTTTACAAGGCAGACAACTCATCCTCCATAGCTTGTACCCAATTAGGATCCTGACAGGCCTTCTTGTAAGACTGATGTTTTCGAAAATGAATGAATAACAAGCAAGAAGGTACAATATGAAAAAGAAAAACATGTATTAGAAAAACTAAGTCTTACCACAGGAGTATGATGGTGAAGTGGATACCGATGGTTAGTAGAATTAGTGTCATTAGAAGCAAGAGGATCAACAGCAGGAGAAGACGCAACCAGTGAAGGAAGAGCCTTTTGACGAGAATGGACTAACAATGGAGGAGGAGACAGAGCAGTAGAGATGTACTCATTGGGAGGGACCTCGGAAGGAAATGGATCGATGTGAACCAAATTCTCTTTGAAAATAGAGGCAGTGGTACGGGGAGCTAAAAGTAAGCTAGGCATTCAAGAAATGCAACATAGAAGGAGATGTAAAGGCGACGAGAGACATGGTCATAACAGCGATAGCCTTTTTGAGCAAGACTATAACCCAAAAAGACACATAGAACAGACTGAAAACTAAGTTTAGTCCTATCTTTATGGGGAAGAACAAAATAAGCAGACCAAAGACACAAAGGAGGAAATAATTTGAAACTTGGGAAAACAGAGCCTCATAAGGCAAACGACCAGAGAGAAAGGGAGTAAGCATACGGTCAAAAAGAAAAGCAACAGTAAGAACTGCCTTACCCCAAAACGAGGCCAGAACAAAGACAAAGAGAAGAAAAGATTGAGCAGTCTCAAGCAGATGATGGTGTTTGCACTCAACCTTGCCATTTTGAGCAGGTTTATCAAAACAAGAAGATTGTTGAATGGTATTTAAATTGGACAAATACTCACATTACTCAGTTGTAAAATATTCTCCACCCAATTCAGACTACAACATTTTAATAGTAGACTCAAACTGTGTGGTGATCATAGATTGAAATGTACGATATATCTGGTAGAAGTCACACTTATGAGTCATAAGATAGATGCAAGTGTAACGGGTGCAATCATCAACAAAAACTACAATCATAGAACCCCCTTTGGAGAGAACATGAGAAGATCCCCAAACATCAGTATGCACGAGAGAAAAAAGGTGTAACATAAATAGAAGTACTTTTATTAAAAGGTAATACTGTCATTTTGACAAGTTCACACCTCGACATTTGGCATTTGGTAAGTTGGTTAGGAGAAACTTTATCTAATAATCTTGACTAAGCTAAAGACTGTAAGCAGTCAACAGACAAATGGCCTAATCTAGAATGCCACAAATAAAATTGATACGACAGAGTATCTAACTGAAAAGATGAAAAAGCAACTAAAGAGGTAATTAGAGGCAGATACAAGCTCTCCACTACATAAAGGTCTCCAACTCTACGACCGATACCAATCTGCTGGTTGGACACATAATAGACAAAGGAAGAAAAGAAAATATCAAGACCTAAAGTATTATGCTGACTGATAGATAACAAACTAACAGATAACTGAGGTACATAAAAAATAAAGGGAATAATAACAGCTGACGTGGCATAAGGTAGGACAAACCTAACAGATAATACATACATACTAGACCCATTGGCTACATTAATAATAATATGGAAAGGAAGGGAAATACAGTTGTGGAGTAAGAAGAGATAAGGAGTCATATGATGAGAAGTACCAAAGTCAAAAATCTAAACAGAATGAGAGATATCTGAAGAAGACCCAAGTAAACTTGAATGGAGAAAGGTAAGAGCATAAATAGATGGTGATGGTTAGGAAGTGGAGGATATGCTAAAGCTTACCAATCTGAGCATTAAAGGAAGCCAAGTTAGATAATGAGCTGGAGCAAATGTAGTATAGGAGTTCAAAATTGTAGTTGAGACAACTGAGAAGATGGAGCAGACGAACATCCTTTCTTAGGACAGTTGTACTTCCAATGGCTCCTCTCTCTAGTGGTTGATTGTACATTCATCTGACGCTAGTAGCCCTTTGTGCTTTGCAAGGGCCTAAAGTTGATAAGTAGATAGGGTTGACAACCATGGAGGCCAAGTAGAAGACAAGAAGATAGATGGAGATAGAGTCTGAATAGCCATCTTGAGATGGATTTCCCTAGAGAGGAGCTCACGAAACAATAACATCCACATAAGGGAGAGGAGACTGGTGAAGGATACCGCCACGGATAGTTTCAAACTGAGAAGGAGTTGTTAAAAACTGTACCAAATGATCCTCCTCCTAAAACTACAAATAAGCATCTGGTACCTTAATACTAGATGATTCCATGAGAGCAAGTTGATCGCAGAGTTCAGTAATCTCAATGTAGAAATCTTGAATAGACCTGTCCCACAATAGCTAATTCCAACCCATACAACTTGGCAAAGTTTGATAGTAATGTACACATTTACAAGAACACCACTGGGATACCTAGTAATGGAAGAATACCAGTTTCTTTTTGAAGTCTTACATGACAAATATAAAGTAAGAACTTAAACACACACACAAAAAAAAAAAATAGGGGGAAAACAAATCCTGATTATGACATTTCAATATGTTCACACCTTTCACTTGTTTTATTATAATCTTTTAAGTACAACCATAAAAAAAATAAAAATAAAAAAAAAAACTCTTCATTAAATAAATCAAAATTTTGACTTTACAAACAGAAAAGCTAACTTTGAAATGCTTAGTTGCCACTGAGATAATTAAAAACAGACAGAACTATAGGTTAAATCTCAACCCATTCAAACCAACACTCTATTTTTGTTTAAAATACTGCTTAGCATATAAGCATGTTCCACTTCAACAAATGCAAATAATACATGACAGTGTAACATGACTTCAAAAATAAAAATATTAGCAGTGCAATAAAACAATTTTCTCATTACTAACAATCTACTTAACATGAAACAAAAAGAAGTGTTGAAAAAAAAAATACCTGGCAATCCGCTGCCCTGCAGTTTGAAAACAAAAGTAAATGTTAGAAGAGTTATGAGGGGTAAAGTTTGTCCATGTAATACAATTACACAATAAATAGATCTGATCAATAGAATATGAAACATCAAGGTGACATTACAGGGGGAACACAAACATATAGGATATCAAATTAAAAGAGAAGTAAAACAAATGAAACTGTCTTCCCATATCCTGACATGGCAAAAGTTGTTCTGGCTGCAATCCAACTCCAGAAACCATTTGTGACTTGGGGACAACTCTCATTGTATGGGAGGTAGCTTATTTTCCATCTTTACTTTATTACATCCTTGTTATGCGTCAAGACATGATTCTTGTCTTATGTTTCCATGGTTCACCTTCGTCCTCAGTATTACTGCCTCTGGAAAAGACCAGGAATACCGAATATGTTAAGAGTATATGGGACAAGGAGTTACAAGGGCAACAATAATTTTGGCACGTGCACACCCACGGTCACAAAGAGGGATGCAGACAGAAAAATAGATAATCAGAAGTTTCTTCAAACTGCAGTAGAAAAATTATTTACTAGTACTCACACTATTTACAACCCAATTGGTTTATAGAATAAACCTTAGTTTCAAACAAAATTTAAGCAGCTGCAAGGAGTCCTTCAATGAACCCAAAACCTCAAGTCTTTCAATTGGCTTCTGCAATTAACTTTAAGGTTCATTTCCCCATGTTCCAATTTCAAGTAATATGAACAGTTGCTTCGAATGATGGTAAAAAGCTCAGGTTAACAATGGTTGTGGGAACATGGGTTCAACTCTAAGAGCAGCCACGTTTGCACATAAAGGTGGAGATTGAGTGCATAAGCAATCCATCCCTTGCAACACCTCAGATTGTCGTTGACAGAACCACCCACCACTAGGTGATGGCATCCTAAATTGATAAGAAATCAAAAGGACTTGTAGTTGCAAATTTTAATATGGGAAGCTAAGAAGCACAAACACGGACACGTGACATGACATGAACAAGCGGACATGTCAACTTTTAAAAGATACAAGACACAACACTCAAGGGACATGCACAAAATAGATGGTTTTTAAATATTGATTATGTCACATATATGAATATTTCATTCAAATATAACAAAAAATACAACATAACACTAATTTTTAAACGTCAAAGGAAGAGAGATCAATAGGTTAAATCTACATAGTTTTTCTTCTATCATTGTATCATCCATGTTATTTTGTTCAAACTTATAACGTGTTTCATGTATGTTTAAGAGATGAACATTGAACATGTGTGTTTAAGTGATGAAAATGTGTGTTCCCCAAGTGCACGAAGCATGTTTGGATATATTTTTTTTTTAAATAATATAAAACATTTGGAAATGTGTCTGACACATGTCAGGAAGTGTCCAATGCGTGTCGGTGTCAGACCCATGTGGGACATGGACACACATCTTAGAAGTGTCCATGCTTCTGAGAATTGGGAAGTATTGGAAAGAAATGTGTTACCTTGCCCTCTACAATAGCTCCCAATGCAATGGACCAGTGACCGTGTTAAATGCCCCAGGATAGCAAAGTAAGTGAGCACCTGATAATTAGAAGACAAATAGTTGTAAATGTTAGAAACACCATGCAAATATACACACTTTCTGCTTGATAATAGTTTTCAATGCATTCAGCCTATTTAAATCATCTAACTTTTAGGAGATCATGTTGCCTTGTGTGGGGGAGGTAAAATTCCACATTTCGGAGATGGCCCAAAGCAAAAGTGAGGCATAATATTCCTAAAGGGGGAGGCCTAAAAAAATCGACATCAGCCTAATCAAAAAGACAAGTCAGGAAGAGAAAGTCAAAAAAGCCAATAAGTGATGACCGGCTATAGGAAGCATAAACCAGTCGATCATAAGATAACAAGACGTATATCAAAAGTAGTTCATCCAATGTCTAACAGCACGGATGGATAGTTAGATTTCGGCCCAAGAAAGCACTCTTAATAGTATAAAAAGGAGATGAAGCAGCAAGCCAGGTACACAACAAAAATGAATCTCTTCTTTTATATTCACTTCCTTTTCAATCAATTACTAATTTTATTATCGGAGTGCTCTCTCTGCCATAATCAGGGCAGGAAGGCCTTTAACGGTCTTGTTTGTTTTGCAGGACAAGAGAAGACCTAGGTGTTACATCTTGATCGCATCTAGTGTGAGGCAAATCTGGCCTCCACATCTTGGAAGTAAAATTATAGTCTATTCTTGTAGTCACAACATGCTGGAACTATGTTACCTAGAATGTGGATTATTCTGGTACACGGAACGGGAACGGGAACGGGAACGGGAACGGGAACGGGGTAGTAGACTTATATGTTACACTTGAGAATTTAAGGTACTTGCAGAGTAATTTTCTTTTAACTATTAAGTATTCAATATATATATATATATATTGTAGCAAATCATTCTATGAAAATTATGACCCATTTTTTAATATTTTGTCTTGTCAAAACATAACTCACCTTAGATTTTAGTTCATATATATATATATATATATATATTTTTCTCCTAAGGTAACATTTAAGGAAATATATTGGGAAAAACTTTTGGGATCGCTTCGGATCACTAAATTTACCATTTTAGAACGAAAGTGTACCATGTTTCAGAACGTGCGTACCAATACGTAATGTGCTACGGTATTAGTGCTTTCTGGTAACATAATGCGAGAACCAAAAGGAAGTAGAATTATACAGCACCTAGAATTCTAAAAACTTGAAATCATAATCTATATTAATACAACAAACAACTAAAGTTCTATTTGCTTCTCTAAAAATGATAGCGAACATGCAGGCAATGTTGTGTTTATTGGTGCGAGCGTGCCAAGACTAGTGAACGTAGCCTAAGGTGTGGATTATAGCCTTCCTTAGTAATAATGATCGTGTGTGGCTTAGAGAAAGAGTCCCCAGTTCGGATCTCGCCTCAGATAAAGAAAACCTTACTAGTTTTGCTAAGTGTGAAGAAAAACACAAAGGATGAGTAACCAAAATAAACAGAACTGAACTTGCATTAATTGGTAATGAACAACAATTGTATCAAAAATAAAAATTAAAAAACTTAAGAAAGAGACTGTCAATTGCAGGAATTTAACAATCTAAGTAGGAACAATTTCCTAGAAATTGATAAAAACTAGTATTGAAGATAAGTGTGCAAGACTTGGTCTTGATGTATTGGTGCTGGAACCCCTCCAATGATGGCTATGGAATCCTTTTATAGTGCAAAATCAGCCTCCTATTTCTGCTCTAACTGCTAGGACGTGGCGGCTAGAAATTTTGCCAAGTGTCCCATAATTTCTGCCTTGAAACCTAATTCTAGAAACCATCTTGATCACTAATGGTTGACCCCCAAGATTTGCTCCCATTTGGCTGCTTTCATGGCCCACTCAAATATTTTTATTCTCCCCATGTGCATTATGCTAGCTAGGGTTGTTCATGCAAACCTGGAACTCAGTCAAATCGATCGGCCCAACCCAACCCAACCTGACAAGCTACGGGTGGTTTCGAACATTGAGACGATTGGCAGTGGTCTTAGGTGGCTTGACTTTGCGGGTTCATAGATGGTAACGGATTTTTAATCTTTGAATTCGTTGAAACCAATCCAACTGATAAATAATATATATATATACTATATAGATCTCCAGCTATGAAACCAGATAACCTTGAGGCCCCGTTTGTTTTAGGGTGTAGTAGATGGAATGGGATTAGAATGGTGGTGGGGTTATAGTGTTGTGTTTGTTTGTAGAGTTGGGGAAGGGATTAGGATGGAGGAGGTGATGGAGATGGAGGTTGGAAGGGGGATTGGGATGGAGGAGGTGAAGGTGGTATTAGAAAAATATGAAGGGATTAGAATTTTTTTTATTTTTTACATATTGGGAATTTTTTTTTTTGACCAATAATGTTTTATTTTTTATATTTTTTATTTGTTTTATTATTTTATATAAAAATAATTTAACAATTCCTACACTATCAACTATTATCAAAACAAACACAATTTTACTTAATCCCCTCACTATCAATCCTCTCACTAACAATCCCCTCACTATGAATCTCCTCATTTCTACCTCTGAAAACAAACGGGTCCTGATGATTGTGTGCATTTACTTGACAGCTACCTTTAACACTTTGGTAGTTGTGTCCAATGTCCATTTACTCTTGTGAAAGACTAAGAGTCTGACAAAGCTTAAACTTCTCATTTCAAAATAATAATAATAATAATAATAATAATAATAATACTAAATCAATTCAAGAGTCAGCCAACTCTTTGTCTCCATTTACATCTCTCAAGACAAACGCTCCTCTCTATCTCTCTCTTTAAAAGTATCAACCCTCCATTAAAGCTAAAACTTCTCATTTCAAATAATAATAATAATGCTAAATCAATTCAAGAGTCAGCCGACTATTATCTTCATTCACATCTCTCAATACAAACACTCCTCTTTGATCTCACTCATCTCTACCTCTTTCTCTTTCTCTCTCTCTCTTAAAGCTGCAACCCTCCATTAACATTGTTTAACTCGCCTCATAGATTATGCAACATAAATCCCTTTCAAAATTTGATAGTGAGCGATGGTAATAACGATGAGTGGCAGTAGTGGTGGCGATGGACAATGACGGTCGTTAGTTTGTTGTTTCTCTTGCAGATATGTGTTGATGGCGGTAGTGGTGGTAATGGATGATGACGTTTGTGAGTTTGTTGTTTCTCTTAAAAATCTGTGTTGATTTTGTTTAAATCTATATGTATATGTAATATATCATCATATATGTATCAATTCGATATTTGAATCCATTTTTGTTCCTTCACCGTCTTCATCTCACAGATTTTCAAACTGTCCAAACCAACCACTAAATCATGTTATCTAATTCAGTTGATTTCAATCCATAGATTGGTCGGAAACATGTGAGCAATTTATAATCCAAGGGTGTTAGTTCGGATGACAGCATGGTTATCAAAATCTCGATCCGGATCGTAGGATCATATGATTTTACAATCTCAATTGGGCCAAATGATCCGAATTACACTAGGATCTAAAATTTAGTAAGATCTTAAGTCACTACGATCCTAGTCATAAAATGATGTAGAATTGCATATGATCCCCATACTTCGATCCGGATCCTACCAATTTTTTTTTGTTATTAATTATTTCTTATATATATGTGTATACTATATTAAAAAAATTGACTATAAACTCATTTTTCAAATATAGGGCTGCAAATGAGCAGAGCCGAACTTTAATATGTTTGGGCTTGTTTATTAAGATTTTAACGAACTCGAGCTCAATAAAAATTTAACGAACCGAGCTCAAGCCGGCTTAGGCTTGACTCGAGCTCAAGCCTGTTCACGAGCCTTAACGAGCTAAAAAGTTTATAAATTTATACTTGCGTATGACACTAAAGTTACAATTAAAACTTTAATTATACAATTATATATACAATACATATATAAAAACATTCTAAAAAAAAGTCAATATTTTATACATATAATCTTACGATTCTCAATCCAATTCTACGATCTGATCCATTAGTCTCTAAACTCGATCCAGACCGACCCATGAACACCCTAATGCTAGCAACATGGCCTAACCACTTGCAATTTAGTAGGAGGTGGGCCTCAACCACTTCCTACTTCTTAGGAATGACTAAGGCCTTATCTGTTATATAAATACTATTTAATTAATTAAATTGAATAATATAACTTGGACCTTGCCACCTCAACTCAATGCCATGTAATTCCTACTTTCATAGTATGCCCATTAGACTCACACCACGTGAAATTTTGCCCAAAATGGTATGAACAATGCCCCCCTTCAAGTGTATCCTTTAGATCTTAAGGATATACTTAAATTGAGACTAGGTCGTCTCCCCGTTCCTTTCCTTGATTCAAGTAAGCATTGATGTCTATCCTTAAGAAGATTGACAACCATCTAGAAATGATTGATAGCCAAAGTTATAGCACCATTACCCTTGCTGCTACAGGAACCATAAGGGTTTGATAGTTGTCTCTCTTTTTTTGAATTTCAGTTTTTGCTGCCATTCCTCTTGGAGAAGCTATTCCACCAGCCTTCTTCTATAAATACTCAGCCAATGTTGCCTCCCATCTTCTTTCCTATCCTTCTATCACATACTTTCTCTCTCTTCCATTCCTTGAAATCCCAAAACCCTTGACGTTCTTTCTCATTGCCATGGCTACCAAAAAGACTCCCTCTGTTGAGAAAGATCGCACGAAGGGGTGACGTGGCATGAGTTTAATGGGCCAGCTGTGAAAGTAGGAATTACGTGGCATCAGGCTGAGGTGGCAAGGTCCAAGTTATATTATTTCATTTAATTAATTAAATAATATGTATATAACAGATAAGGCCTCAGTCTTTCTTAAGAAGTAGGAAGTGGTTGAGGCCCACCTCCTACTAAAATGCAATTAGGCCATGTTTTTAGCATAATACACATGTGGAGAATAAAAAGATTGAATGGGCCATGAAAGCAGCTAAATGGGAGCAAATGTGACAGATCAACTGTTAGTCATTAAGATGGTTTCTAGAATTGGACTTTAAGGCAGAAATCATGGGACACTAGTCAAAATTTCTAGCCATCATTGGAGGGGGTCCAGCACCACTACATCAAGACTAGCTCTTGCACACATAACTTCAATGCTAATTTTTATCAATTTCCAGCAAATTGTTTTAGTCAGATAGTTAAATTCTTGCAATTGACGGTCTCTTTCTTAAGTTTTCTTATTTTTGATATTATTGTTTATTTTTGTTAATCCTTTGAGTTTTTCTTCACACTCAGCAAAATTAGTAAAGTTCTCATTATCTAAGGCTAGATCCGAACCAGTGGCTCTTCCTCTATGCTACACATAGTCATTATTCCTAAAGAAGTCAAAAATCCACAACTTGGACTAGGCTCGCGGATACTGGCACCCCCGCACTCATAAACACATCATTGCCCTCATTTTTTGAGGTGCAAACAGCCACTAGTTTGGATCTCACCTCAAATAAAGAGGACTTTACTAATTTTGGCTAAGTGTGAAGAAAAACTCGAAGGATGAGTAACAAAAATGAACATAACAAAAATTGCATTAACTATTAATGAAGAACAATTGCATGAAAAATAAGAAAACTTAAGCCATATTGCCAATTGTAGAAATTTAACAATCTGTCCAAGAACAATTTGATAAAAATTAGTATTGAAGATAAGTGTGCAAGAGCAGGTATTGATGTGTTGGTGCTGAACCCCCTCCAACAAGAGCTATGGAGTCCTTTTATAATGCAAATCAGCCTCATGTTTCTGCTCTAACTTCCAAGACGTGGCTATTGGAAATTCTGCCAAGTGTCCCATAATTTCTGCCTTAAAGCCCAATTCTAGCAGCCATCTTGATCACTAACGGTTGACCCTCCAGATTTGCTCCCATTTGGTTGCTTTCATGGCCCACTCAATCCTTTTATTCTCCACATATGCATTATCCTAGCAAAATGGCCTAACCAATTGCACTAATTGTAGAAATTTAACAATCTATCCAAGAACAATTTGATAAAAATTAGTATTGAAGATAAGTGTGCAAGAGCAGGTTTTGATGTGTTGGTGCTGGACCCCCTCCAACAAGAGCTATGGAGTCCTTTTATAATGCGAATCAGCCTCCTGTTTCTGCTCTAACTTCCAGGACGTGGCTATTGGAAATTCTGCCAAGTGTCCCATAATTTCTGCCTTAAAGCCCAATTCTAGCAGCCATCTTGATCACTAACGGTTGACCCTCCAGATTTGCTCCCATTTAGTTGCTTTCATGGCTCACTCAATCTTTTTATTCTCCACATATGCATTATGCTAGCAAAATGGCCTAACCAATTGCACTTTAGTAAGAGGTGGGCTTCAACCATTTCTTACTTCTTAGGAACGGCTGAGGCCTTATGTGTTGTATACATATTATTTAATTAATTAAATCAAACAATAATTGGACCTCGCCACCTCAGCCCGATGCCACGTAATTCCTACTTTCACAGCTGGCCCATTAAACTCGTGCCACATCAACCCTTTGTGCCACGTGGAATTTTCCCAATAAGGGTATCAAATAATATAACTTGGACCCTGCCACCTCAGCCCTATACCACGTAATTCTTGCATTCACCGTTGGCCCATTAAACTCATGCCACATCACCCTTTGTGCCATGTGGAATTTTGCCAAAAAAGGTGCACACAAGTACATAAATGAATATATATACACATATATATACCTACTTATTTCAGAAATCATCAATATTTCCACAGTATACACTTCAACTTCAAGATGGTAATCTCCGGAATTGACGAATGCTAGAAAAAGTAAGTGTGCATTGTAAGTTATAACAAAGTCAGGAAGTTCATTAGGTCTAGGGGAGGTCAAATAAGAGATTGTCGCAGTTAAATTTGGACCTAACCTTTAGGCGAGAAATTCATAAAACTATGCAGTACTATCAACCAACGGTTTGAAATAGATTGTTGAATAGATGATTTCACTTGAAAATCAAAAGTGAAACATGGCTAGAATTGTTACCAATTTCCCCAAAAGCCTAAGTTGTTAGGAAATGGACCCAATAATGTATATCAAGTTATCTAACACCCTCCCTCGCATGCAACCCCATCTTGCACATGGAGAGACAAACAGAAGGATAATCAAACAACCAAACAGAGAAGAAGAAATCAAACATGGACCGAATACCAAATGTCAATAGAGACTTGAACCCAAGACCTCTTTCAATCAGAGCTCTGATACCATAAGTTACCAATTTTTCCAAGAGCCTTAGCTATTAGGAAATGGACCCAACAATGTATACCAAGCTTTCTAACAAGAACAATAATCATACCTTAAACAATCAACGCATAAAAAAAAAAAAAAAACAAAACAAAACAAAAAAAAAAAAAAAAAAAAAAAAAAACAACAACAACAAAAAGGTAGGATATGGACACAAAATCTCATCTTCCTTAAACTTTAGGGACACACTATAAAGCCAGGAAATATGTTAATTTGTATGGATACAAACATCAAGTGGTTGTTTGGCATGTGCTAAAATAGCACATGTTATTTTAGTACATTATCCTATTTAGGTCACAAACATCTTATTTAAGTCATATCATCTCTCTACCACATCAATTTAAACCCAATCCATATTTCACGTTTCTTCGTAAAAAATCAAAAAGTATACTAATTTAGCACTTCCCAAACAACCCCCAAATGTCAGGAAAATACATTTTGAACCTTATGCCAATTCAACAAGAAAGAACTCGTATGGGTTGAATTGAAGCTCACTTCATGGACACTATGGATATATACAGCTTATAAGCACATTCTTTGTTTTGTTCCCTTTGGAGGGGTGGCAAAGGCAGTGGTTAATGACACAAGTTAAAGTTTCCTACGGCTAACAATAACCAATAATAACAAAAAGAAACTGCACAAAATTATACCAAGGAATCAAGGACAGCACTCAACAATGTCTCGCATACGTTTTATTGTAAAAGTGAGCTATTGAGAAAAACCCGTTGTGAATGGATAGTTGGTTTCATGGTTTGGTAAATTCAGTTAAAAGTCCAATTTAACACATGCTAATCCATTGAGGAAAAGGTTGACTAAATGGCATCATATTTTAGACGGCTTTTGTATATCTCACCATATTTTAGTTATCAAGAGTAATAAATGAACTTGTTTAGGAACTTGGGTTTGTGGCTCTTTTAGTTAAAATAGCCAATAAGACATAATGTCACATCCAAATCATATAATTTCACTTTTCTTCTCACAGCCATTAAATCAACTAGGGAAAAAAAAAAGAAGAGAAGCCAACTATCATCCCAAACATAACTCTTTTACCCGGACTAAAATAGCCAAAAAAACCAATTACAATCGCCAAGTTCCCGAACGGGGCAATGTGTTGGCATGACAGAAAAATGAACAACCTTATTAGATGCTATGGAAAAGTGGAATACAGTCCCAAATAAAATCAGTATAGTTCTTTTTTTAGTTTTTGCTAATTACCGTAGAACTAATTTTTACAAATGTAAGAAGAAGATACCCATTGCACAAAAAGGTGTAACAAGAACATACCTCTTGCTGCATATACCATTGCCAATTCCTGGAACCAAATGCCATAGCATATGCCTATACTGATACGACCTACATCTACAAATAAAACTTCCATGTTATATTTTATGCATCAAAAGAAAGACAAACGAATGATAATGAATGAATTGAGGGGAAAAAAAGTCATCAAAATTTAAAAAAACAAAAACAAAAACAAAAAAGTAAGTGTATTAGGAAATTTTAAATTACTGCAGAAAGAGAAAGAAGTGAACAGTTTAACAGCTGCTAAATGTTTGTTTCATTAATTTTCCTCCTCCTCAACATCAAATGTAGAGTAATGCTACAATGCCCATCTCCTTTTAACACATTTTATTTACCATTTGATGTGTCACTATTAGTTGGCTATTATTGACAACAATCGACCCCACATGAATGTTATTAACATCCAACTAATGTGTGAGTCCCACACTAGAAAGAAAGGATACAGATACGAGATACAGGTACAATACAATATGATACGAATATGGTGATACGACAAAACCTAAAAAAATAGGTTATGAGTACAACAAAAATATGTTTGTAAAAAAAAATATTTTTTAAAAAAATTATTAGTAGTCAAACACATAAGCTCAAGAATGTTGAGAATGTGATTTTTTTTTTTTCTGAATAATCTATATATTCAACTTGTGTCATAATACAAAGAATACATCTGATTATATAGTATTCCTAACCCTAAGACTAAAAAGGAAAAGGAAACACTGGCATATAGGAAAAGGAAATACTACCATATATATATACAATATACACTACTATATATATAAACCTAACCTAATATTCTCACACCTCCACTCAAACTCAAGGTATTTTAGCAGAAAACACTGAGAGTTTGCCAAAAAAAAAAACTGAAATCGAGCAGTGGTGTGAGTCTTGGTAAAGAAGTCAGCAAGTTGCAGAGCCGAAGATACGAAAGGAAGCGAGATAGAGCCAGATTGCAGATGTTGACGAGCAAAGTGACAATCAATCTCAATGTGCTTTGTTCGCTCATGGAAGACAGTGTTATGGGCAATCTGAATAGCACTACGGTTATCACAATAGAGGGAGGTCGGAGAAGATTGAGAGACGCCTAAGTCAGAGAGAAGACAACGAAGCCAGATAACTTCAGCAGTAGCATGAGCCATAGCACGATACTCAACTTTGGCAGTAGAACGGGCAACAATAGTTTGTTTCTTGCTTTTCCAAGAAATCAAGGAATTGCCAAGAAACATACAGAAACCATAAGTGAACTTACCATCTATAACATCACCAGCCCAATCATCAATATAGGCTACTAAAGCCAAGGAAGAAGTAGAGGACAACAACAATCCTTGGAAGATAGTATCGTGAAGATAGCGAAGAATCCGAAGCAAAACAGCCCAATGTGTAGAGCGAGAGGCAGAAACGAACTGACTAACCACATGAACAGCATAGGCAAGAGCAGGGTGAGTAATCGTCAAATAGACTAAGCTACCCACAAGCTCTCGATATAAAGTTGGATCAAGCAGAGAAACACCATCAGTAGTGTTAAGTTTCACATTAAGTTCAATGGGGGTATCAACAATCTTAGTGTCAGTAAGACCAACACGGTGAATAAGTATCCGATAGAGTAGCCACAAGTATCCAACGAGTATCAATATCCGATACGGATACGAGACACGTTTATCCTTTTGAAGTTTCCATGCTTCATAAGTACCACATCAAATGGGATATGAAATGTTTTAAAAGAAGATGGCCATTGAAACATTACTCAATATAAATATAAATGGGATAGGGTGGGGAAAACTAGTCCCCGCACCGCTTGCTCATCGGGTATGGGGTAGGAAATGCAGGGGAGGAGCAGAGCGAGAAGGGAGAAAATTGTCATCCCTAACAAAGAGCCACTGGTTCAATTGTTAAAACTCGGCCTACTAATCTTGAGTTTGTGTGTTCAAACTTGAGTGTAGCTACTTTGCGTAAATTATGCTAAAAGTTAATTTTGTTCCTAATCTACCCCTTCAAACTAGGCGTACTTTTTATTTTGACTTTCCTTGTAAGAATTAAAAGGATGATGCCTTTTTGGAGATTTTTCAATTTGGATTTGAGAGGATAGAGGAGTAAATTTGTATGTTATTGGTGATGAATTATAATTTTTATAATGAGAATTTACTATGCTTATAATATTTTAATAGTTTAAGTGTTGTCATAATGTAGACACATACATAAATATTACAACTAAACAACAATATTTCTTATGATATATTCATATACAAATATATAAACACTCTCCCAACCTCAAACTCTTCTATGTGCCTCTACTCCTACACCCCCCACTTCATGCATCTAAGGTTTACACTAGTATACTTCATATCTAACTATTTAGGCTACATGGACTCTTCAAAATAAATTAAATAACCGTATCGGACATTGGACACTTGGACACTTGGACACTTGGACAAGGGTGTGGGATATATATCTAATACTTTCCATTGTTCTTGTATATTTGTATTTCACAATATCATTTATTGTATATAGTGTTGCATAATTTTTATAAAATAGTAAAATTAACATTACATGTTACATATATATAACACTATTTTATCTCACGTAATAGATTAAAATTTTCACAATTGATGATCAATAAATGGTGGGCCTACAGGCTGGACTATATCGATGGTGAGCATGGGCTTTAGAGTCGGACTTGGGCTCTTCCTCATTTTACCTGCAAACAAACCCTTGATAACTCACCGGTGGGTGTCTTTCTCACAAGGGCCCTTTGATGATAATGCCAGAATATCAATCCAGTATCTTTTTCAAACTTAATCAGAAGATAATATACCTGGAAACAGAAATTAGAAAAACATTTCTGCAGTGTTTTTGCCAGAGGTCAAAAGCGAGTGCACTAACACAGGCATATACAGACACTCTCAAATAGGGGTAAAACAAAAGCAGCAGGCATGGCATATCCAATGTCGTTGGTCACAGGTGACAGGACCATATAATTGACTAAACCACTAATTCTTTAAGGGTCATTTGAAGAGAACCCGTCGAGAACCACATGTTAATGAATTTGAGAAATTAATTGCAGATTAGGAGTCCCTTACAGAATCTAACTTTAACTAATTTTCATTTTCAAAGCATCAAGGAATAGAATTTGAAAACAAATATGCCTCTTTAATAGGTAAGAAGAGCACGATAAGGTTTTATGCATCTTTAATCATTTACAAACCCCATAAATGCAGATATTGTTAAAATAAGATTAATCTAGACGTAACTAGGTAATGATCTTGGAATAAATGTTGACAGAGCTTTCCTGAATGCGATGAGCTGAAGCTATCTCATTTGACTTTTGTTGATGGCTTGTTTATCTTATGCAAAATAAGAAATTTTTTCAAGTGATCAAAGATACTTTGAATGAATTTTTTCACTATGCCGGCTTGAAACCAATCTGCAAAAAAGTGCTTTTTCTTTTTTACTCAAGTGTCTCTACTGAAGAAAAAAAAAAGAAGCATTAGAAGATATCTTGAGTATTCCTGAAGTGACTCTTCCAGTGAAATATTTAGGAGTTCCCTTGATCTTTTCCAATCTTAAAGCCGATCTTTGTAAGCAGCTGGTTGAGACGATACTTAGCAGAATCCAGGGATGAATTAATAGACTATTGTCCTACGGGGGTAGACTTCAGTTGGTGCAATCTGTGTTGTTCAGCATACAGGTTTACCGGAGTTCTTTATTCACTCTACCTCAAAAAGTTTTAAAGAAGGTAATAAGTATATTAAGGTCTTTCCTTTGGACTGGAGCTAACATAAAACATATGGGAGAAAAATTTCACTGGAGTGAGTGTGCTCCCAAATATGAGGAAAGTCTTGGTATCAGATCTCTTACAGAATGGAACAAAGCTACAATGGACAGACATTTGTGGGCCCTTAGCAAGAAAATTGATTCTTTATGGGGGAAGTGGGTTCATACTTTATAATAAAGTGCAACGGTTTGTGGGGGTTGCCTATCCCAACAGAATGTTCTTGGTTCGTGAGAGAAAATTTTAGTCTCAGAGAATTAGGACAACTACTTGTAAAATACACAGGTGTATAACCAAGTCCCCTAGTATTATATTGTTTGGTTTAAGCAAAGCATACCCAAATGTGCCTTCATCCTTTGGGTGTTACGTCAAGACAGATTTTCCACAAAAAATAGAATTAGTAGTTGGCGTATGCAAAGTTTTTAAATGCGAAAGTGCAAGGCGAGGCGTTTTACCTTGTTGAGGCGAGGCGTAAGCCTCGAGGAGTTAATGTGTAAGCCTTGTAAAATTAGAATTTTTATTTTTATAAAATACAAAATTAATTAATTATAGCATAAAAAAGAGTAAAAAAAATAAGAATTAGCAAGTAAAATTCATAAAAGCCATTCTAAGTATAAAACTAAAATTCATTAATAAATTCAAGTACTGTAATAGCTTTCTAAGCCATTCCCATTAATACTATAATAAAAAAATAACTCACTTTAGTCAAAATAACTTAAATTCCAATTGTTCCATAAACAAAATAACTTAAACTCTAATACTCTATAAACAAAAGCAATAAATAAATGATAGGTCACTATGAGCCATCCTCATTAATATTATCATTGTACGTGTACGAAATAATTCTTCTCGTATGATTCTGTTGATCAAGCTTGCGCTCCTCGAAACGTCGTCGCTTTGCCACCTGAGAACACAAACGTGAGCTAACCGGCGGGTGTATGCCGGAAACCCCTCCGATGCCTAAGTCAGCACAATAGACAATAGACACAAAAGCTCTGTGAATTCAGGAATCAAAGTTGTGTTATCTCTCCATAGGTGATGTTGTGAGCTTTTATAGGTTCCGTGTGGCACAATCCTAGTAGGACTCTTATTCCTCCACGTAGAGTCCTCCTAGGGATCACACTCCTGAAAGATAATGCTTATCCTTCAACACCCCCCTCACTGCTTAAACCAAGTGAGATGGTTATACCTCGATCGTATGACAAAACGACCGAGGTGAAACAGCCATGCTAGACTGGCAGAATTGACCGAGTTCTGACTAGCTCGGCTTTTCCTTTTACAACTTGTACCTCGGTTTCACTTCTTGAGACCGCGTTATCCACAACGTGCTTGGACCGAGCTATTCAATAGCAAGGTTATGAGTAAAAGCCCAAAATACCCCGGTCCTTAGTGGTATGACCGAGTTAACTGCTACTACTCAAACCGTAGTGACCGAGCTAACTACAAAACTCTTTTACTCAGCCCTTTTTAATGCGGCCCACAGAACGGCCCATCACCCAGCTCGGCTCAATTTACATATAAATTACCCTTTCAATTGCCCCTTAATTCCATCTGCGCAGCATGATAGGGATTATCTTTTACCAGCTGAGCTAAAACTTTAGCCTTTCAACCGAGCTAAATTCAGACCGGGATACCAATCTATCTAGTCAAAACGTCTCTTCAATCTCTGTAACTGAATCGCTTCGTATTCCAAGGACACGTGGCAAACTCTGATTGGTCCAGCGTAGCTGTCACGCCGTCTTCGTACTCCGAAATTTTTGAACAGTCTCGCCTTTTCTTTGCTTTATTCGAAAAACCTCCATTTTGAATCAAAGACACCCCTGTTCACCTTCTCTCTCTTTCTCTCTATTTCTCCTTAACCTTACATTTGCAGAGCTCGTGCTTCTTGCTGTTGTTATTTCCATCTTCCGTGCCTTCATCTTGAACTGGTAAGTGGTTCAAATCTACTTCCTCTCCGTGGATTTTGCACATGTTTTGCAACACATAACACGTTTATTTGTATGTTTTTTCAAAGCACATTCCATTCTTGCTTCCATTTTTCTGGAAAAAACCCACGTAATAGAACTATCGTACTTACGAACAATCTGAAGAACGATGTATTTGATCCAAAATCACACTCCAATCGAACTAGGAAGTTGTTTGTATTAGGTGCAAGCTTAGCCAAACCAAACAACCGAACTAAAACCTCACGCCATACTTGTAGTTTCAATAAGTCTGCGTACCTTGTGCATAATTTAACCGAACTAGCGAACCGTATTAGGTTTGCTCAATGTCGTACTAGAAAGCCTCAACCATTGACCGAGCTATAACTTGGGGGCTAAACCAGCTCCCTGACTTAGTCAAAACCTGTCACGACCCCATTCCGCCCCTAGTAGAATGGTGCCGTGATGGCCAGTAATTCGAGATTACCCAAGGCCAACTTACAAAGATTCACATATAATCAGAGTATACATATGGGGCCTACATGTGCGGAAGCAATAAATTTAAATCTAATTAGTCCATAAGAGCTGTGCATAGATTAAATGAAATGACATACAACTTATCAAGGTCTTACAACTTGAATACAAATAAAATAAGTACATAATACATCTTGATCAAAAGGCTTTTCAAGTCGACATAAACAAAAGGAGTAAACTACAAGCCAAGAAGCATGATCTTCAAGATGTTACAAAAATGCGAATCCAAAACAAGTTGCAAATAATCAACTAGGCGTCGTCGCCTTCTTGGTCATCACTTACATATATATAAGGAGAGGGTGAGCTTGGATACTCAGTGAATGATATTAGTAATAAAGGGTTAAATGAATGATATTCGATATCTTTATCAAAACAATACATATGATAACTTGCACAAAATCAAGGGATGAACCAAGTTCATCTATCAAGTCTTTCAAAGCTTCAAGGGATGCTTACTAGCATCAATATAGTACAAGGGATGACATTCCGGACAAACAAACCACGCGGAAAACCGTCAGTGGCAAAACAAGGGTGCAGTTGCATTATAGTCCCCTGGCACTAAGGACTTTCAAAACAAGGGTGCAGTTGCATTATAGTCCCCTGGCACTAAGGACTTTCAAAATAAGGGTGCAGTTGCATTATAGTCCCCTAGCACTAAGGACTTTCAAAACAAGGGTGTAGCTGCATTATAGTCCCCTGGCACTAAAGACTTTCCCAGAATGTCATCAAAACAACATAATACTAGATACCAAAATAGGGACAATCATTCATACTTGATCAAATACTTTTTCAAAATGAATCAAGGCTTTAACAAAACTTTATAACATAACTTTATTAAAAATACCACTCACGTAGTTCTTCAAACGTCGGGATTAAAGCAAGGGTCCAAGGTACAAGCACATAATAAATTCCATTGAATGCATTTCAAGAAGACAAGGAGAAATGCTCAAAGATGGGTATGAAATGCATCCTTAAAACAAGCTTTACATGACAAGAAAGGATCTCGGCATTTCTTTCAAAACCAGGTCAAGTCAAAGAAAAGCAAAACATACTGGAAGTTAAAACACTGTTTTTCATCTCGGGAAAAACATGCTGGATACTAACTAGGTCTTGGCCGAGGTCCCACACCCCTTGGCCGAGGTATGGTCCCAACGGCCACATTCGAGGAAATGAAGTCGGGAAAATCTGGATTTCCTTTTGAAGAACATGGAGGTCAAGAACATGAAGAACACGAAATGCTAAAATCATAACTTCTTTATTCAAAATCTGAGATTCCAAGAGATGAGTTCGAAAACATGGACTTGGGTACCCATACTTGAAGATCTTATGAAAACAAACACAAAAACATGGATCTTGATACAAACTTTCGGATCAAAACATGGTTTTCTTTCAAGAACACAAGAACATCATTTTCTCTTTCTAAAACTGAATTTCAAAGCAATGCATGGCTCATGAATCATGCTAGATCATGCAATGCAATCAGATCAACATAAAGAATAACAAGAGTAAATCAAGATTCTAACCTCACAACACGGATTAAAAGGCTCAAACTCTAAAGATCAAGCTTGGGATCTAGCTCTCTCTCACTCCAACTTCCTCTCCTCTTCCTAGAGCTTCTCTCTCTACCATGCAAGAGATATGACACAAAATGATATATTTCTAACTCTGTCGGCTGACTTAACCCTCTGCTGGGACACGTGGCAACGGCTGATCGGATCTCCTCAAAAAGGTGATAGATTGATAAGACAAGAGCATGACAAATTGTAAGCAACAAGTAAGGTGACATGGGCACTTCGGCGGGTAATGGTCTCGGCTAGGACAAAGCTTCGGCAAGTAAGGTCTCAATAATCTCGGCTAGGAAGGACAACACTTAGCCTAGCTATGCCACATCTTGGCCTAGATGTGCCACACCTCGGTCTAGGTCGTACCAGCCCAGGGACAAGATCACTTTGGTATAACATCTCGGTCTAGATAATACACATCTCGGCCTTGGTGATGAACACCTCGGCCTAGATAATGACATCTCGGCCAACATGTCAGGGTGAGGGTGGAGGTCAACCAAAGTGGTTCCAAGATGGTCCTAGGTGTAAGAAGTTCAAAGGTGTAACCTAGGCTTAAGATGACCTTGGCTAAACTCACACCAAGCAAGGAACAAAACATGCAAGCAACACTTAAACGAAACTAATCAAAATCTGCAAAGATGCAAGCTTAATCAATACAAGGATCATGCAAAAATGTACGTAAGCATGACTAGGATAAAGTGAGGGTTGCTACAAAACCGAACTAAAAAATGTTGCACCATAAGCTACAACCGGGCTACGAACGTCTCATTAACTTAACCGGGCTAAATCTCCAACTCAAACCGAGCTAAGAACGGATATTATTCCACGTAGCCGAGCTAATACAACATTTATTTTACCTTTTGTTAACTTTTAGCACGGTCCGCTGGTCTGTGCTTAACACTTTTCCTTTTTACCTTGCAGACTTAAGTTGGCCAGGCATTCCCTTGAACGCTTCAGCCGGGATATTTCATATCATCTCAGCACCGAGCTAACACTTGAGTTTAATTTATACAAAATTTAAACCCATATGGGAAAGTATAGGTTCTTAGTAAACTCACCAGGTGCTATGGCCGAGTTCCGAAGGGACTACCATATCCCTGATGATGTCCATCTTACCTTAGCCGAACTAGATACCACACCCTGGGAAAATCCTGGCTTCGTTCCCTTTACCCTTCTTTCTGTTGTAGAAACCGGACTCCGATTCCCTGTACAGCCTCTCCTTTGTGAATTCCTCAGACAAACCAATCTTTGCCTTACCCAGCTTAGCACCAATTCATATAGGATAATATACGGCAATGTCGAACTAAATCGCCGCCTTGGCCTGAACCTCGGTTTAGCCGAGCTATTTCTCCAGTACTCTTTAGGCCAGAACGAAGATGGCTGGGTTTATTATTTAAGAATAAGACGCCGCCGAGAGAAAATAATAAAAAATACCCCGGACAAAGATGTAAACGATGACGATTTCTTCTGGGTTTCGGGCAATTTTGAAGACCAAGAAGCCCAGATCCCGGGCGACCGAATTAACTGGAACAAATGGGTCGCCGGTATGAATACCTCGGCTTAGTTTTATGCTTTCTTTACTTCAATTGTAAGCTTTGAACCGTACTAACAGTTGTAATTTTTCCTTATGCAGATTTAAACTTTTTAAAGTCGCAGTATAGTTACCTAAACCTTGCCACCCTCTTCAGCCTAGGTTTTTACCTCGGCTGAAGATTACCAAAAGTTGTTTCACTCCAGCCAACCATTCTTCAGCCTGGATCCTTATCTCGGCTGAAGAGTACTAAGAGTTGGTTATTCCAGCTAATCCACTCTTCAGCCTAGATCCTTATCTCGGCTGAAGGGCTATAAGTGTTGGTTTTTCCAGCCAACTACTCTTCAACCTAAATCCTTATCTCGGCTGAAGAGCAATAAGTGTTGATTTTTTCAGCCAACCACTCTTCAGCCTGAATCCTTATCTCGGCTGAAGAGTACTAAGAGTTGGTTATTCCAGCCAACCACTCTTTAGCCTAGATTCTTATCTCGGCTGAAGAGCAATAAGTGTTGGTTTTTCCAGCCAACCACTCTTCAGCCTAGATTCTTATTTCGGCTGAAGAGCAATAAGTGTTGGTTTTTCCAGCCAACCACTCTTCAGCCCAGATCCTAATCTTAGCTGAAGAGAGCTCAAAGTTTGTTGTTCCTGCTAACTTAGAGTGAAGTGTTTGGTTTTTCTAGCCAAACGTCCTGCAGCCTGGATCCTTATCCTCGGCTTAGGAGAGGTGTTGATTTTTCTAGCCAACTTCTTCAGCCCAGATTCTTATCTTAGCTTGAAGAGAGCTCTAGGTTGGTTATTCCGACCAACGTAGAGAGAAGTGTTTGATTTTTCTAGCCAAACGTCCTGCAGCCTGGATCCTTATCCTCGGCTTAGGAGAGGTGTTGGTTTTTCCAGCCAACTTCTTCAGCCCAGATCCTTATCTTAGCTTGAAGAGAGCTCCAGGTTGGTTATTCCGGCCAACGTAGAGGGAAGTGTTTGGTTTTTCCAGCCAAACGTCCTGCAGCCTGGATCCTTATCCTCAGCTTAGGAGAGGTGTTGGTTTTTCCAGCCAACCTCTTCAGCCTAGATCCTAATCTTAGCTGAAGAGAGCGCAGAGTTGGTTATTCCGGCCAACTCTACTTACAATGCCCCTAGCTCACTAAAATAACTTTTACAGCGGACAACAATTGTGCTGAAAAGAAACTACTTGTTTTATTGAAAAAAAGGAAAAATTACATGTACTTAAAAGAAAAGCTAAAAATAAAATAGTTTGAGATTGGCAATGTTCCACGGCTTGGGAATGGTCTTGCTGTCTCCATCCTCTAAGTGGTATGCCCCTTTGCCGGCTAATCCAACCACTTTGTAAGGTCTTTCCCAATTGGGCCCTAACTTGCCGTCTCCGGGTACTAGGGTGTTTCCCATTACTTTGTGCAGTACCCAATCTCCAATCTTGAATTGCCTTGGATGTACTGTCTTGTTATATTTTCGAGATAACTCTTGCTGGTATGAGGCGATGTGAACCAGTGCTCTTTCTCTCATTTCTTCTGCTAGGTCGAGTTTTAAGGCTATGGCTTCTCCATTTAAGTCTGGGTTAAAATTTTCGCTTTTGATGGTGGGGAGGCCAATTTCCAATGGGATTACTGCTTCCATGCCGTAGGCTAAGGAGAATGGCGTTTCTCCAGTTGATCGTCGAGGTGTGGTACGGTAAGCCCATAAAACATGAGGAAGCTCCTCAGTCCACTTTCCTTTTGCTTTCTCTAACCTTTTCTTCAATCCATCTAACACAACTTTGTTTGATACTTCGGCCTGGCCATTTGCTTGGGGGTATGCTGGTGTAGAGTTGTAGAATTCTATCTTGTATCCTTCGTAAAAACCTCTAAAAATTTTGCCACCGAACTGAGTGCCGTTGTCTGATATTAGAGCTTTGGGTATGCCGAACCGAGTGATGATATTCTGCTAGACGAACTTCTTCACATCTTTCTCCTTTATTGATGCGAGTGCTTCTGCCTCCACCCACTTTGTGAAGTAGTCTGTTGCTGCAAGAAAGAACTTTCTGTTGCCGGGTGCCGTTGGAAGTGGCCCTACTATGTCTAAGCCCAACATTGCGAAGGGCCGTAGGCTAGTTAAAAGTAGAAGCTCTCTGGCTGGCTGATGTATTTGGTGTGCGAACTTCTGACATTTCTCGCACTTCTTGACATACTTTTCTGAATCTGCTTGCATGTAAGGCCACCGATATCCCTGCGAAATTGCTCTGTAAGCCAATGATCTCCCCCCTTGGTGGCTTCCGCATACGCCTTCGTGTATCTCGAACAAGAATGCCTCAACCTTGTTGGGATTGACGCATTTCGAGTAAGGTCCTGTACAGGATTTTTTGTACAAGGCCATTAACGGGGAGAGCCAAAATCGCTGCGACTTTGCTCTTATTTTGTTGGGCTCTTTCTTCTCTTCAGGTAAGATGTCGTCCTTTAAGAGCACTATAATGGGATCCATCCATGAAGGGCCTAGTTCGGCACAACATACTTCGGCTTCTTCGGGTTCTTCAATGCTTGGTCTTGGTAGGAAGTCGATCATCAATGGATGTGGGATGGATGTGTCTGCCATCGAAGCAAAGCCTGCTAATTCGTCTGCTCTGCTGTTTTCTTCTCTGCCAATCTGCTCTATCCGCACTACTTCGAACTTCATGATCTTTTTTCTGACTAACTCTTGGTACTTAGCCATCCTTTCATCCTTTGCCTCGTAGTCGCCTGAAATTTGGTTTACCACCAGCTGTGAGTCACTGTAAACCATTAGCTCGGTATCCTTCATGTAGAGTGCTGATTTTAGTCCTGCTAGAAGTGCTTCATACTCTGCTTCGTTGTTGATGCTGGGAAGCCAAGGTTGACTGCCTGTTCCACTACTAGGCTATTTGGTGAGAAGAGGACTATGCCGAGTCCTGCACCGTGCCTATTGGACGCTTCATCCACGAAGAGCTTCCACATCTCTCCAACGAACAGCTTCCAGCAAGTAGAGGGATCGGATGATGCCTTGGGGTCATGAGTGGTGCTGGTATTTTCTTCCAAGTCCACGCCTACTGTTTGCCCCTGACTATCTGATTGTGCAAAGTTTTTGTTTGCTGATGAGCCTTTGCCTGGCGTAGCATGGTTCGCCTCTTCCAGCTCGTCATTACCCTAATCTGTTTTGGGGTGTGGCTGGGCATCCCGATTCAGGGGTTGCGCTCTTCCTGCGGTGCTTTCCATCCCCATTTCGGTTGCACCAGTCAAGTCAACTGGGCAGATGTGATGGCTTCCTGGGGTGAATTCTGCCACAAAGTCTGCCAATGCTTGCGCTTTTATTGCGGTTCTGGGTTGAAACTTGATATCGTACTGTCCCAGTTCCACCGCACACTTCAAGATTCGCCCGGAAAAGTTCGCCCTCTCAAACAAAGCTTTTAATGGGAAAGCTGTGAGGATGATTATGGTGTGGGCGTGAAAGTAATGCGACAACTTCCTTGATGCCATCATCAAGGCCAAGGCTAGTTTTTCCAATGGCAAGTACCTGGTTTCTGCGCCCAGCAAGGTCTTGCTGACATAAAAGATGAACAGGTGTTGGATTCCTTCCGCTCGGACCAACACAGCACTAACTGCGTGCTGTGAAACTGCCAGGTACAAAAAGAGCTCTTCTCCAGGTGTTGGGGTTACTAGCAATGGTGGAGAAGACATGTATTCTTTCAAACTCTCTAGGGCACGGTCGCATTCTTCATTCCACTTAAACTTGTCCTTTACTACTTGGAAGAATGGTCGACATATGTCTGACGACCGACTTATGAATCGGTTGAGCGCAGTTGCCATGCCAGTGAGATGCTGCACTTCTTTTAATAAGTTGGGCCTCTCTAGATCCTAAATTGCTTTGATCTGAGAGGGGTCTGCTTCTATACCTCGGTTGGTCACTAGGAAGCCTAGGAATTTGCTAGATCCTACGCTGAATGCACACTTGGATGCATTAAGGCACAACTTGTTCTTCTTCAGGATCTGGAACATCTCATCTAGGTCCCTGAGATGGTCCTTCTCATCCCATGTAAGCCTCCATTGTTTTTCCTAACAATGGTTCAAACATCTTGGCGACCATCCGTTGGAATGTTGCCCCTGTGTTCTTTAGGCCAAAGGGCATGACCTTGTAACAATACAACCCTCTAGGAGTTATAAAAGATGTGACCTCCTGGTTTGGCTCATACATAGGGATCTGATGGTAACCTCTATACGCATCAAGAAAGCTAAGCCGGTTGTGTCCTGCTGTAAGGTCTACCAGTTGGTCTATCCTAGGTAAGGGAAAGCTATCTTTTGGGCATGCCTTATTGACTGTTTTGTAGTTCACGCAGACACGCCATTCTCCGTTCTTCTTAGGCACTACTACGGTATTTGAGATCCATCTAGGGTAGTGCACCTCTCTGATAGCCCCTGCCTCCAGCAAGTTTCCCACTTCCTCCGCCATTATCTCGGCATGGTGGAGTGCCGATCTGCGAGTGCGCTGTATAACTGGTCTGGCATTTGGGTGGATGTTTAATTGGTGACAGATGAAGTTTGGGTCAATGCCAGGCATGTCATACGGCGTCCAGGCGAACACTTCGATGTTAGAGGTTAAGAATTCCGCCACCTCTATTCTCTCAGTGCTGGACAAAGAGGAGCCGAGCAGAAAGAACTTTTCTGGGTCTTTTTCATCTATCCTTACCTGTACCAAGTCTTCCAATGCCTTCTGTTCAACGGCCTTGCCAACATCCGCAAACAGTTCATTGCTCTCAGGTTCTTCCACCATCTGTACATACCCTTTGGCAGCGCGGCTGCCATTTACTGTGACGAAGCATTGTTTGGACATAATTTGGTCTCCAAAGACCTCTTCAATTACTCCGGCTTCGTTGGGAAATCGCAATACTTGATGGTAGGTTGACGCTACCGATCGCATGGCATACAGCCATGTCCTTCCCAAGATTATGTTGTAAGTGGAAGGAACTTTATATACCCAGAATTCCACTTGTTTTGTCATGTTTCCTGTTTTGACTGGGAGGATTATCTTGCCAACTGGCCATTCTGGCATTGAGTTGAATCCGATCAGGGGAGATACAGCAGGTGCCAAGTCTTTATCCTCCAGTTTCAATTGTTTGAAAGCTTCGTAATACATAATTTCACATGAGCTCCCTTGGTCAATCAAAATCCGTTTGACGTCGAAATCCTTGACGCGTAGAGTGACGACTAGAGCATCATTGTGAGGGCTATATATCCTTGCCAAGTCTTTGTCTGAAAAGGATATGACATTCGTGGCCTCTGTTCTCCCCTTCTTGATGACAAGTTGTGCACTTAATACCTCCCTTAAGTACTCAGCCTTTTTGATCGTTCCTCTGAGCTCACATTTTCGCTCAGGTTCAAATACTCCATGTATTACGTTAATCACGCCTTGAGGTGGAGTGTCGACTGGTATCCCATCTAGGATGTTGTGGTTCTGGGGGGCTGGCTGTGTCCCTCATTCTATGTATTGGTCCAGATGCCCAGCCGCCACTAGCTCCTCCAAATGCTGCCTCAATGGCGTGCAATTTTCAGTGCGGTGCCCCTTTTCATCATGAAAGGTGCACCGGGACCTCTCGTCATAGTCTTTTTGTGCTTTTCCCAACTTAGGTGGCCATTTGACGAAAGGTTCATCGCGTATTTTACTGAGAATTCGGTAGATCGATTTTTTGAACACCGTGGTGATGGCAGTGCAGACTCTTAGCCACCTTTTGTCTGAGTCCTCTCTGTTGGCCCACCTGCCTTGCCCATTCTTGCTTGGGCGTTCTACCGTGTTGACTTTTGCTGTAGTCTTTTTATCTGGCATTGCTGTTGCCAGATTTTGCTTTAGCACGGGTGCCGTCCTCCTCCACCCGAATATGCTGGTGTACTCTTTCCATCAAGGCCTCCATCGTGAGGGGGGCCGTCATTGTGATTGATTCCCTCAACTTGTTTCCGACTGGTAGCCCTCTTTTGTACTGCGCGATGGCAAGATTGGCGGGGCAGTCTTCTATCCAGTTGAAGGTCTCCCAGTAGCGACTATTGTAGGATCTCAGCGTCTCATTGTCGCCCATGTCAATAGAGAGTAGCTGATTGATCTCCACTAGCGTTTTGGTGTTTGTTCGGAACCTAGTCACGAACTCCTCCGCTAATTGCGTCCAGGAGGCTATGCTGCCTTCTGGTAGCCTTTCGAACCAGGTTAAACCTAGGTCGCCAAGGCTGGATGGGAATAGGATGCACATCAAAGCCTTGTTCCGCCGGTATATTGCCATGACCTGGCGAAAGTGGCTTAGGTGCATGTAGGGGTCTGTCTTCCTCTCGTAAGTCATAAGTTTAGGCTGGATGAAGCTTGAAGGTAATGGTGTGATCTCAATCACCGGAACGAACGACGAGCTATGTAGCCTTGCCAATGCTTTATCTGTTGGTTCGTAGGCAAGGTGCGGTATTGGCATTCCTACCTCGACGCTCCCATGCGTCCAAGAAGCCAACCGCTGAAGGGCTAAAACTCTGCACAGGTCGCGTGCCCTGGCATCCTCCTTCCACCATGCCCTTTCTTTAAGCACAGTTCGCAAATCAGACGATCTGGGCAACTTCGTCTGCCTGGATGACGTCTGGTGCGTGCGCGAGGGCTGATAGGTGCTTCCTTCAGTATATGACCTCTCAGTTCTTGTTCTCTCAGACTTGGAGTAACAAGTTCTGGACGTCCTTATTTGAGTGTCGCCTGTTCTAAGGCTCCTACTCTCTGCTTGTGATGGCGTGGTGTGTCTACCATGACCTTCCAAGTGGCGAGGGGGCGTACTGTCTTTGCGCCCCTCTCCTATCGCTGTCCCTTTTCCTTTTATCTGGCGCTTCATCAACTCCATGTCCGCCGCCATCCTTCATATCAACTCATTCTGTTCCTTTACGCAATCCTCTAGAACCTGAGGGTCAATCCTCTGCCTCTGCCTTTCGGGGCTTTGAGAGTGACGGGGGCTGTTACCCCGCCTTCCCCTTGCATCCCTCCGGGGGTTCTGTAGCTGGGGCTCTAAATCTGCCATGGGAGGGATAGAAGGCAAACCTTCGTGCCTCCCACCCCCCTCTGGGGTTTGTCCGTCGATGGTGGACTGCGGCAAATCTTCACTGTGTGCCATTGCATCTAATCTAGCAAGGAAAACTTTGATCAAGAGGTTTTGTTCTTCTTGTGATTCCCACAGACGGCGCCAATTGTACGAGCACTAAATAATTCTTTTCGTATGATCCTGTTGATCAAGCTTGCGCTCCTCGAAACGTCGTCGCTTTGCCACCTGAGAACACAAACATGAGCTAACCGGCAGGTGTATGCTGGAAACCCCTCCGATGCCTAAGTCAGCACAATAGACAATAGACACAAAAACTCTATGAATTCAGGCATCAAAGTTATGTTACCTCTCCATAGGTGATGTTGTGAGCTTTTATAGGTTCCGTGTGGCACAATCCTAGTAGGACTCTTATTCCTCCACGTAGAGTCCTCCTAGAGATCACACTCCTGAAAGATAATACTTTTCCTTCAACACCCCCCTCACTGCTTAAACCAAGTGAGATGGTTATACCTCGGTCGTATGACAAAACGACCGAGCTGAAACAACCGTGCTAGACTGGCAGAATTGACCGAGTTCTGACTAGCTCAGCTCTTCCTTTTACAACTTGTACCTCGGTTTCAATTCTTGAGACTGCGCTATGCACAATGTGCTTGGACAGAGCTATTTAATAGCAAGGTTCTGAGTAAAAGCCCAAAATACCCCGGTTCTTAGTGCTATAACCGAGCTAACTGCTACTACTCAGACCGTAGTGACCGAGCTAACTACAAAGCTCTTTCTGGACCGGGCTAACTACAAAGCTTTTTTACTCAGCCCTTTTTACTGTGGCCCATAGAACGGCCCATCACCCAGCTCGGCTCAATTTACATATAAATTACCCTCTCAATCATCATCTTCGTTTGCTATATCTATAATGGGATAGTTTCCATCATCTATTCCACCAACCTCTTCCAACTCAATATCTTCATCAACAAGGGTGCATCTCGCTACCTTCCCTTTTCCTTGGTCATTTCCTATACAAGAAATAGGATTTTGAATTAATTAAAGAGGCACATATAATAATATATATGCAACTTGTCCATAATTGTTTAACTTAATCGAACCTTCACCAACTTTTATTTTCTTTGTAGTCGAAGATCAGTCAACATCAATCGTAGTCATAGTTGATCTAGTCTCCACATTTCTGTCACAGGTAGTGACAGGCACAGTCCTAATTACATCAGCATTGAACAGTTCTTCTTCATCAAGCCAAGAAGCATCAAAAGGGAGGACAAGATCTTCTTTTATAGCAATCCATTCATCATCCGAATCAATTAGTATTCGATTTCTTAAGTTATGTGCTTAAGGGTATTAGTATCATTGTACTTATTCTCTTATTATTATAAATACAAGTGCTTAGTGAGGTAACAAACCTAAAGAGGTTTTGTGCCTCCTTTTCTAGCAATTCTCTCTCTCTCTCTCAATCTCTCTCTCACTCTCAATTGTTATGCTCCACTTTTAACTTAGTATCAGAGCAGGTTCTTATTCTTTCTTCTTCTATTTTTTTTCTTTATTTCTGAGGATTATTTTTTGTTTTGTTCGTACATTAGATGTTCTTATCGAATAATGTAAAAAAAAAAAAAAAAAAAATTCCTACCATGCTTCACTAGGGTAAGGGAGTATCCATAAAAAATTTCAAAATTTTTTGTTCATGGTTGCCTAGTTTTTCCAATGTTTCTTTATTTTTTTGGAAACATAGGCCTATTTTTTTTTCTTCTTCATTCTGGCTGTTTTTGGTTCAATTCAACCCTTGGACTGCTTCCTCTAGGAGCAGACCAGGGCTTCCCTGGCCTCCTTTGGCATAGGTTGATGTTTCTAGATGGTGTTTGAATGTTTTTTGGCTATTCAATGCTTTGGTTGATCATTTTAGGTCTCCACCTGCTTGTTTTTGGTCTTCTACTTCAGTGTGATTGGTTTTTTGGCCCTATTTTGCTGTTGTTGGGTTATGGTTGTATCATTCTTTGGGTGTGCTCACACTGTGTTACACTATTGCTGATGATAGCAAGACCCTTGTAAGCAATGAGGTGAAGAGTCCAGTCCCAATGTCTCTCTTGGTGAAAACTCATCTCTTCAGCTTAGTCAAGTTGGATGGCACTAATTAGTTGGTTTGGTTGTGTTCTTTTCAATTATCATTACTGCTCATGGCATGCCTTGTTACATCAAGGGAGTTACCAAAGCTCCCAAGGAGAATAGACCAACCTAAGAAAAATGGCTTAAGGAGAATGCTCTTGTCATGACTTGGCTCATTAATTCTATTCATCCCAGTAGTAGTCTCTCCTTTGTTTTAATGGATATTGACCATGAGATATGGACTGCTGTTGCTCAGATGTATTCCCAGCATGGTAACAATTTGCGAAAGAAAATACGAGGGCTTGATCAGAAGGACAGGTCCCTTGCTGAGTACTATGCTGAGTTAATTAGCTTGTGACAAGAACTTGACTATTATCATAATTTCCAGGCTGTTTGTTCTCAAGATGCTTCTACCTTTCAACAGATGGTATCCAAGGAGAGGGTCTATGATTTTCTTAATGGCCTTAACATTGAGTATAATCAGATTTGTGTTCAAATTCTTGGCCGAGATCCTTTCCCCATTATGTGTGAGGCATATGCTTATGTTCAGTAGGAAGAGAGTAGGTGTAGTGCTATGGTTCATCAGCCTCTCCAGGATCACTCTGCCTTGGTTGCTTCTTTTGCTTCGAAGGATGGCTCACTCTCCAAGTCTGGGGGTAAAGGTTGTAGTATTGATCGTAGTCAGATTACATGTGATTATTGTGGAAAAGGCCGACATGGTCAAGAATATTGTTAGAAGTTGCATGGCTGTCCTCTTCAAGGGTGGGATAGTGCCTATGGTGGTACTAGTGGCCGTGGTGGCTCTGTTCGGTCTCATGCCAATCTCTTTGTCGGCTAGCTCCCTGAGAGATTCTGCAACCCTTTCCCATGATGAGTTGCACACTCTCAAGCGTCTGATGGCCCGGCTTGATTCCTACGAGTTCCTTGAGTGCTTCTTTTTCCCCTTTATATCCTTGGGTCATTGATTCCAGTGCTACTGACCACATGGCAAGTTTGTCTCACTTTGCCACTCTTACTCTCGTTGTTCTGCCAAGGATAAAGTAAGAGTTACTGATGGGTTTTTATCTTCTGTGTCTAGGATAGGTTCTGTTCATTGCTCTCCCTCCATTTCAATTTCATGTTCTTCATGTTCCCCAGTGCTCTTCTAATTTACTTTTTATTAGTCATCTTACAAATTCACTAAATCGTTCCATAACCTTTTATCCCTCTCATTGTGTTTTTCAGGAATTAGGTACAGGAGAACGATTGGTAGTGGTAAAGCATATGAGGGCCTGTACTTTTTGGATGCTGGACTTTCTTCCCTTGGATCTTCTCACTAGGCTCTTCAAGTGACTAACACTTCTGCCCTTCTTCTGTTACATCAGTGGCATAGGCGTTTAGGACATCTCTCTATTTCTATTTTAGAGAAATGTTTTCCTACTTTAGTAAAAGATTGTCATAAGAATAATTTTCATTGTGATCCTTATGAGTTTGTTAAACATAAACGTTTTTGTTATCCTCCTATTAATAAAAGAAGTCTTTTTCCTTTCATGGTTATTCATTCTGATGTTTGGGGTCCATTTCATGTTTTGTTTGTCTTTGGTTATCGGTGGTTTGTCACGTTCATTGATTGCTATTCTCATGTGACTTGGGTTTACTTGCTCCAGACCAAAATTGAAGTTTTTTCATGTTTTCAGACATTTCATAAGATGGTGCTTACTCAATTTGCTACTCCTATTAAAGTCCTCTGGAGTGACAATGGCACTGAATATATTAATAGTGTGTTTTCGGGCTTATCTTGAAGCCCGTGGCATTCTTTATCAAACCAGTTGTGTTGGTACCCTTGAACAGAATGGTGTTGCTGAACGCAAGAACCGTCATCTTCTTGAGGCTGCTCGTGCTCTTATGTTCACGATGCACGTCCCTAAACCTCATTGGGGTGATGCTGTTCTTACTGCTACATATCTTATTAACCGGATGCCTTCAAGTGTCCTCCATTTTCAACGTCCTCTTGACCTTCTTCCCTGCATGTCTATTCACCTTGTTTCCCTTCTACCTAAGGTCTTTGGTTGTGTCAGCCCATGTTTTAAAAGGCTCCAAGCGCACCGAGGCGATAAGGTCTCTTATAGCCTAAGCGCAAGGCGTGAGGTGAGGCGTACCTAGTAAAAAAGCAAAGCAAAATTATAAAATGGGAAAACTTTTAACATAACAAATATATGTAGTATATTAAAAATATAATATCCAACAAAATGTATAAAGTATCACATTCACATCCACCAAAAACCTTATGTACTAAGATCATCCACATAAAATTAATAAACACATATCATTAAAATTAATAGAAAAAATTGTTCTTATAAACTAATCAGCAATATATATATATATATATATATTAAATAAATAAGATAGAAAAGCCAAAAAAATTGAAGAAAAATAAAAATTAAAATAGAAGAGAGAGAGAGAGAGAGAGAGAGAGAGAGAGAGAAGGGGGTTAGAATCAGCCAACATAAAAGAAAAGAAAGACAAAAGAAAGAAAAGTCAAAGAGAGGATAGGACAAAATAGAAGAAGAGAGAGAGAGAGTGACTGAGAGACAGAGGAAAGAAGAAGAAGAAGAAGATCAAATGAAGAAGAAGAGAATCGAGCACTAACCAACAAGAGAGCAACGGGCAACGAGCAGCAAGCTGCAAGCAAGCAGAGACTAGCAAAAGCAACAAGTAGCAACAAGAGGAAGAAATGCGAAGCGCATAAGGAGCTCGCCTCGAGCTTCAACATAAAGAGCTTGCCTCATCGCCTCGACTGCGCCTCCTCTATGTCGTCTCGTCTCGCCATGCATGAGGTGCAAAGTTGTGTTGTGCCTCGCCTCACCCCGAGCTTAGGCATGCTTTTCAAAACATTGGTGTTAGCTTTGTCCATTCCCCTCGTTCCATTCACAGAAAACTTGATCCTAAGGCCCTAAAGTGTCTCTTCCTCAATTATTCCTCTACCCAAAAAGGCTATCGGTGTTATGGCCGTCACACTTGCAAGGTTTATGTTTCTATGGATGTTACCTTCTGTGAGTCTTAGCCATTCTTCCCAGGATCCTCTCTTCAAGGAAAGGTTTCTATTCTAGAAGAGATTGGTTTCCTGGATTCTATGGTTTCTCCTTCCAATAGTTGTGAGAGAAAGAGTGAGCCATGTAGTGAGTGGTGATGAGGGAGGTGATTCCTTATGTTCAGGGGGAGTCTTGTGATCAGGGGGAGCTTAGTCGGTTGGATAAAACAGATCTCAAGACCTACTCTCGATGACAGAAGGAACAAATGTCGGATGTGCTACCAAGCCAATCATCTCTGTCTCCAGTTTCATCATCTTCGTCTCCGATTTCAGGTAATGAGTCCTTGTTTACTAATTCTCATGTCCCTTCTAGTGATGCTCATATCGGTGATAGAAGGAACAAGTGCCAGATGTGCTGCCAGGCTAATCATCTTCGTCTCCAGTTTCATCATCTTCATCTCCGGTTTCAGGTAATGAGTCCTTGGTTACTAATTCTTCTGTCCCTCTAGTGATGTTCATAAAGTTGATGATACAGATCTTCCCATTGCTCTTAGGAAAGGAGTTAGAACTTGTAATCAACATCCCATATCTCATTTCGTGTCATATGATTCATTATCTTCATCGTACCATGCCTTTGTTTCATCTTTGTCCCCTATATCTATTCCACAGGGTTGGAAGGAAGCTCTTAGTGATCCTAATGATGTGTTTGGTTGGGGGATTTGAGGAGGGATTTAGAAAGAGAAATGGAAAAGGTAGGTGAAATGTGAATAAAATATACCTATATTTCACCTAGTTTCACACACCTTTTTCCTTTCCCTTTCCAAATCTCTCCCAAAATCTCCCAACCAAACACAACATAAGTGGAAAGAAGCTATGGTAGAGGAGATGCAAGCACTGAGTAAGAATGCTACTCGGGATTTAGTTTTTCTACTAATCGGGAAAGGGACTGCAGGGTGCAAATGGGTGTTCACAGCAGAAAGTTGATGGGACTATTGAGAGATATAAGGCAAGGCTAGTTGCTGAAGGGTTCACTCAGACATATGGTATTGACTATCAATAGACCTTTGCTCCAGTGGCCAAGATGAATTCCATTAGTGTCCTTCTTTCTTGTGCAGCAAATTTGGGGTGGCCATTATAGCAATTGGATGTGAAGAATGCATTTCTTCATAGAGATCTCGAGGAAGAAATATATATGGATGTTCCTCTAGGTTTTTCTTCTCCAGCCACTGACGAGAAGGTTTGCAGGTTAAAAAAGGCCTTGTATGGGTTGAAACAATCCCCTCGAGCTTGGTTTGACAAGTTCCTTAAGGCGATGCTCTGATGTGGCTATAAGCAAAACCATGCAGATCATACTTTGTTCATCAAACAATGTAGAGCTAAGATCATTATCCTTATCGTGTATGTGGATGACATTGTGGTGACAGACACTGATGCAAAGGAAATGTCTAAAGTCAAAGCTCAACTTTCCAGGGAAATTGAAATCAAAGATCTTGATCCCTTGCGGTGCTTTCTTGGGATTAAGATTGCTAGATTAGAGAGAGGCATCTTCATTTCTCAAAGGAAGTATATCTTGGACTTACTTGAGGAAGTAGGCATCCTTGGGTGTAGACCGGCTGATTCTCCTATAGAGGCTAATCATAGGCTCAGTAGTGACGGAAATCATGTAGACAATGGGAGATATCAAAGGCTTGTGGGAAGACTGATTTACCTCTCTCATACCAGCCAAATATTACATATGTCGTTGGTCTCGGACGGGGCATTTGGATGTCATTCATAGGATCTTAAGGTATCTTAAATCAGTGCCTAGAAAAGGCATCTTGTTCTCTAAGGTGACCTTTACCGATGCAGATTGGACTGGTGTTAAAAGGTCTACCACTGGTTATTGTACATTTGTAGGAGGGAATTTGGTGACTTGGCGTAGTAAGAAGCAGTCAGTTGTTGCCAGATCGAGTGTAGAGTATCGCGCCATGGCGCATGGCATTTGTGAGTTGATGTGGCTTAAAATTTTACTGGTTGATCTCGGATTGTTGAGTGATGGTCCCTTGCAACTATATTGTGATAATAAGGCCGCTATTAACATTGCTCATAATCCATTTTAGCATGATAGAGCTAAGCACATCGAGATTTATCGACATTTTATCAAGGAGAAAGTGACTAATGCCATCATTTGTTTTTCTTTTGTCACATCTAAAAATCAATTAGGTGATATGTTTACCAAAGGGTTAAAGAGTAAAGTGTTTCATCTTATTGTATGCAAGTTGGGTATGAGAGACATCTATGTACCAACTTGAGAGGGGTGTTAAGTTCTATGCTTAATGGTATTAGTGTCACTGTACTTATTCTCTTATAACAAATACAAGTGCTTAGTGAGGTAAGAAACCTAATGAGGTTTTGTGCCTCCTTTTCTAACAACTCTCTATCTCTCTCTCTCTCTCTCTCAAATTGTTATGCTCCAGTTTTAACTGGATCAACGTTTGGTTTTCTTTTGATACTCCTCTCTTTTAGTTTAGTGTTGTACTTCACATACACCAAAGCATTCAAATGTTTGTGCTCAAGACTATTTCTCTTTTTTTTTGTATGAATCTAATATAATAATATTATATCAATAATATAAGCAACGAAGTATAACAAATTAGAACTATGAATATTTTATTTTATGCATAAGAAAGTTTAGGAAAGAAGGATTTATTACCGACTCAAAGGTGTTTCAATTCCTCTCACATCCTGAAGCATTACAAGTTAGACTAAGAACTCGAATGGAAAATTTTGTTAACTCTGGTGTTTTGCTCTCAAAACGAATACACCAATTAGCTACATAATTTGAAAAATGCACAATTGATTTCAATCTCGTATTTTAATTTTAAAGAATAAACCAAATCAAGCCTTAAGCACCATCAAATGGGATTGGCTACATAAATCCATCTTCTCCACTCTACTCTATCAAAGGTCATTTGGTTAGTCAAATTAAAGAGATTCATATCTCTATATACTACACTAGCCTACATCAATCTAGGTTTGCCCCTTCCCCTAACATTTCCCTCTACCGTTACTATATCATAATTGGAAAATTATCTTTATATTAGTTTACCAGGAGAGCGTATCGCTCTAGAATCAATAGCTACACGACTTCCGAATTCCCTTTTGCTTGGTCATAATAGTCCAATTAGATATCAACCTTGAGACACTTTTCATAACTCAACATTTATTCATTAACTATTACTATCCTTGCCTCACCTCCTTAATACTGGAGAAGCTATCTCGATAGTGCAAGGGTTTAGATAATAACCAACAACTGTGTCTATGCAGTTGTGGTGTCCACCTTGCATCTATCTTATTCAAAATTGGTCCATACTTCCTAGCATTTCATCTACAATCAAAAGCAATCTTCTCTTTAGTCGAATCCATCAACTCATAAATGTAACCCATAGCAGGCCTCTCCTTTAAATCAACTTCTTGCAAACACTAACCAAAGGTATTGTGCTTTTGATACAGAAAGCACCATTAGGCTAAAATTTTGGATCAAATAACACAGTTGCACAAGGTTTGACCCTTTCAACCTTTCTTGCCCAACTACTAGAAGCCCACTTTTCTGAAGAAAGCATAGCCTAGAGCGGTTGCTTTTGTTTGTAAAGACTTTGTAGAGTAAAATAAGTAGTGGCCTATGTTACATGGACTCTTCTATTTCCCCCACAGTACTCTTGTCCACCCAATATGACATGGGTATGGATGTGGGATATGTGTCAGACACTCGTACCCAATTTAGACACTCAGATCCTTTAATTTGTGACTATACAGGAACTAAAGCAATATTTTTAGTCTCCCACATGAACTAGATATAGAAATTTCATATTTTTCCTGAATCCTATTTAATTTCTAATATATTTCTACATAATTTACAACATCAATATATATGTGCATATGATATGTCCCCGTACCCATATCCAATTTTGGATACGTATCCCAAGATCCTAAGATTTAAATTTATGAAGGTATGATGCTTGGATACACAACCGCACCGATACTCATACCCGAGTCCATATAACATAAGCAGTAGCAAATTGTGTTACTACTGGATGGATTAGTTTATTGTTCTTCGTAAAGGATCTCATCAATGAATCAACCCTATAATGTCCATATATAAACTTGACCACTTGCCTACCCATCAAGAGAGTCCAGGAATGGCAAATGTACAAAATTGTTCTCGATCCCCAAATGTACAAAATTCCCCACATTCGGCCCCTAACGGCGATCGGGTTTCCCCGACCCCGAAAAATCCCCGACTCCTTTTGTTTTTGAATTTTGCATATCCCATTTTATTTCTTATTTTCTTTTGTTGAGGCAAATAAAAATAATATATATAAAAGCATAATCCCGCAATGTTAAAACATAAACATCCAAACAACAACATGACAAACAAGATACAAAACAACACCCACACCACAACAAAAAATAAAATAAAATATAAATAAATAAATAATCCAAACAACACCTGTTTTTTTTATTCTTTTTTTTTTTAAAAAAAGAAAAAAAATCACTTGTGAATTTTGTAAAGTAGCATGCACAACCAACATTATTAGCTAAGTTAACTTCTAAAATTAATAGGCATCTCTCCAAGATATTCCATGGGTTCGTCCCCTTAAAATAATCCATGCAACATAATATCCCGATTCTCAAATGTCCAACCAAAAAAAAATCCAAAAAATAATAATTTTAGTTCGGGGCAGAAATAGGGCCGAGGCCGGGGCCGGAGAACCTATCACCATCCCTAGCTCGAAAATTGTCGGGGGTTCATTTTCGAATACCATCCCCAGCCTGTCAGAGGTTTTTTTTTTGGAGAAAAACCATTCTAATTGGGGTCGGGGGGCCGGGTCCTCGTCGGGTCGGGTTTAATTGCCATCCCTAAAAGAGTCTGGTCAAGAACTTCCAATTTTTCAATGTCCTCCAACATTAAACCAACACAACATCAAACCAATACAACATCTTCCTTTTATCCATAAGCCTCAACCCAGCATTGACATAGTTTGAGGCATTATCAGTAATAACTTGAACATTATCTTCCCCAATTTCATCTATGACACTATCGAGATAGTTAAACATCAACTACCCTGATTTTAGAAACCAGGTTTCAACAGGGTGATTCACAAGAAAATTGATAAGAACTCTACTTTTGCCATTTGTGCAACCATCAAACATAGTTGAGCATCCATATTGTTTCCATGCTTTCTTATGTTCCTCCATCATGACATTTATGTCTTCTACTTCTGCTTTAAGAATCCAAGTCCTCAATTCATGCATAAAAGGGGGTTTGAAATTAGGTCCATATTTAGCAATTTCATCAATTGTAGCTACCCAACATGGATCATTTACTAAATTAAATGGAAGAGCTTTACAAAATATAAAATGCCCAATCTTTCGGCATACATTTTCTTCCTTCTAATTTCCATTTGGAGTTCAACGTATCTTGTCATGCTTCAGAACTAGCGAACCCATCCATTGAATTCCTCGGTTTTGGTGGTTGTGTACCTGAACCAATATCACCTTCAATAGATTGGTAAGCACCACTCTCACCCTTCCCTCTTATACCCATCCCAATTTCAAATGGCTTCTCATTTCGAGCAACTTTTTGTTTACATCATCAGGAACTTTTGAACACAATATAATGCCTTTACGTGTGCTAGTTAGATGGATTTTTAATCGACTTACAGTCCCACTACAAGTTTGATCACAAAACTTACATCCAAAATATTTTTCCCAATCAACCTCTTGTGTACTTCCAGACAAAATCTTTTCTTTGGCCTTTAGATTCACTCATTTTTTTTATAGCCATGTAAAAAATAAACAAATAAAAAACAAAAAGAGAAAAAGTTACTAGTTAGGTGAAAAAAAATAAATGAAAAGAATAATAATAATAATAATAATAATAATAATAAAGAAGAAAATAAGATGCATCACAATAATAATAAATTAATAATAATACTAATAAAATATAAGTCTAGAATGATTCATACAGAAACTATAAATACAATAATACTAGACAGATACATACAAAAACTATAGATACAACAATATGGAAACTATAATAATAATAAAGAAGAAAAAGAAGAAGAAAAAGAAGAATAAGAAGAAGAAGAAGAAGAAGAAAATAAGATGATAATAATCATATTAATAATAAAAGATAAGTATATAATATATAGATAGATACATACAGTCCGACTTATACGAACTCAGAAAAACAAAGAAACTTTGAGAGAGAGAGAGAGAGAGAGAGAGAGAGAGAGACTTCATACCTCAAAACCCTAGTTCATTGGAGAAAAAGACTGGTTTCTTTGAACTTGTTGGAACTTGGACTCTGACTGCAAATCAAGCTTAACAAGTAATTTTATAACATGATTGCAAAATATTACTTGTAACTTACTCGAATATCAAGCAAATCGTACTTACTATTTAATGAGTTTCACTTACTATTTCATTAAACTTTACTTACTACTCAATTAAATTTCACTTATTTGTAATGCCCCAAAATTTCTCCAACATAATCTAGGTACATCAACTAACATTCATTTTAGAATAAGAGTAATTCCCAAATCAACATAACATTGATCATTAAAGTTTGTACAAAATAGTCCCAGATGCGAATTATACATTCAATAATATTACATACATGAATCTATAGCACATGGAACGTCAAATTCAAAAGTAAATAAAATGCCCTCAAGGGCTTACAAATTCCAAGGTTTAAGCCTGGTTACACAAAAATAGTCTCTCGAACTCAAACAGTTATAGCCCTAGGCTTACAAAATACAATCACAACAAAGCAGAGCCTTGTGCTCTATATACATGTATCCACGCCCTAGATTGGCAGGTTCACGACGTCCTTTCCTGCACCAAAATCTCATAGGGGTGAGCATAAAGCCCAGTAGAGAATCCTTAACAAAGTATATACATTTATGCAAGATTCCCAATATGAAATGCAAATGTCATGCTATGCCATTTAAAAGAAGATTTCATTTTTTTTTCCATCTTATGAAAACCACCATGCTCAATGATAATTTGAAATCTCAACAATAAGTAAATTTACAATTTAATTCAATGGGGCGGTAAATACGACTCAGGTAATCCCTAGGTTGGTGTCTGCAAGTAGGCTTAACTAGCACTACCAAACCCCACTTTACCGGTTGCTAACCGGAAGGGAAGTGGTACCTCCTCCGCGCGTGTTTTCGGTCTTTCACCCTGGACACTCAGGCCAACTTAATCAATTTCATTTACACCTCCTATCCGGACTTACCAACGTATTTACCCCAAAACATTTCAATAAATTCATTCGCAAACTTGCCTTTCTCAATGCAAAAGTTTCCCAAGCTCAATTTTAAAATGTGTAATAATCAATTGAATGAATATGCACTGCAATAATCATTATCATAACATAACATTTCTCCATCATCAAATATCTCAACGATAATTTATCAGAATCAACCTTCCACTCCTCTTTCAACACTATCTAGCATGATAACCATATTTTTGTTTAAATTCATCAACAAATGAATACTTTTCACATTTCATGTTTAACCATCAATTTGTTACTTCATAACTTTATCTATAATTTCAACTACAAATTTCCATCTCGATATTTCACGCATTCCATGAAATTCATCATTTCTACAATGGCAAAAGGTATTTTCTATTTCATTCTTCCATTGTGACATATCAACAAATTGACTAATTTTATAGACCCTCAACCCATTTCAAAAATCCATAAATTTGGGTCTTTGGCTAAGATTAGGTATCTCTTCACCTTTTTAAAAGGACACATACACACAAAACATCTTTTCTCACACAATGAAGGTGAAACCCTCAAGGATTAACTTAGAAAAATTTGAGATTTAAACCCACTTTTGAAAATCCTTACATTCTTGAGCCAAAAATCAAAACTTTCATAATATCTTGAAGAAAACTCCAAAATCAACATCAACCTTGCAAAAACATGTATATATAACTCAAAGAAGTCCATACCTCAGTCTTGTTGAAGAGATGAGATGAAACCCTAAAAATCAAAGGTGTAGAACTCTCGTCTCCACCGCACAAGATGAAGTCCTCTGCTCTTGCTAAACTTTAAAAGATGATGGGATCAAAAAACCCAATGGATTGCAAGAATTTAAGGCGTTTTGGTGTTTGGTGAAGAGTTTTTAGAGGATAGGGGGAGCAAAAATGCTTTTTAGAGTGAGAAGAAAATGTTATTAAAGTGGAATTATACACAGCCCAAAGGAAGGAAGAGAAAACAGAGTTTTCGAACTCAGCCCGTGTGTCGCACGTGTGGTACTTAACCCACCGCACGTACAAGCCCTTATCCCCACACGTACGGCCCTTTCCAAATCCGCACCTCCTCCCATCACAACATATATAATGTAGTGTGCAAGCAGGATTTCTCCCAGTTCACCACACGTGCAGTCCTCACCTCCCGCCGATCGCCGGCCCCTCTTCAACCGCAGCGTGCAGCCCTAGATCCTTCAGCCCAGGAATTTCTCGGCTCGATCCCTAGCAAACCTCTAGACCGAACCACTTACCCTTCCGAAACAGTGAAATTCAACCACCGTGAGTAAACTAGAACAAAGTTTTTGAGAAAAACAACTGCCTTACATAACAACCCAAATGAAGTTACAAGGTTCCAAGTTCAAACCAACACCCAACAAGACAAACCCAAAAGTGTTATAACGACGGAAAATTGAAATGAGTAGCGCACTCATTCATCATACTTATTACTCAAATTTCCACTTATTACTTACATTCTACACTTCACTTCTACTTCATGGGCTTCCTAGGTACTATCTTCTATTAGACTTACCTACTATTCAATACCCAACTATATTACTACAATTGATTACTCGCTTTCTTACTTCATCCAAACTCGACTTACTATTAAATCTAACACCTCATTAGAGAGTTGTCATACTAAGTGATAACTCATAGCGATGAATAACAATGTTTACGAAAATCCTAACCTAACTTAGAGAGTGTCATAGTATGATCTCATTTAATTACTGAATGCAATTTGCAACTTACTATTCAAATTATATTTGACTACACTTATTTTGCTTAAACATTCTACAGCTAGAGGCGAATCTTACTATTCGTAGACCTATCCCAGAACGTCATCATACGACTGTGTGTAATGACTACCTTACTTAATTGTAAATTCAACTTTATTATCTCAATTGACTTACTTTGACTTGAACTTATTTACTTAATATGCAAACACATTTACTCTACACTATTCGAGTGGGTAAGTTAACTTCAAATGAATAATATGACTTGATGTTACTACCTTAATCAAACATTTGGACTCTGTACACCTACCATAGAGGCTATTAATACACCATTTGGAATAGTGGATATTTAATCCTGTTATTTCATTTTTAGGAGTCCTTGGAGTTGTGAATGTTGGTTTTGGAGGAGTATTGTATCCGATTTAACTCGTTGGGTTTGTTTTCTTCACACTTGTTCTCTGCAAAAGTTCCCTTGAACTTAGAAAATTCTAATTCTTGGGTGTCAACACCAGCCCTTCCTACTTTGAGGTCGACCATTACCTTATATTGGTTGAAGTTTCTGGAGGAGTGTTGCTGGAATTTAGGGATCGACACCAGCTGGTGGGTTAGATAACCTGCTCTTGTTTCTGTCCACAAGAGTCGACACAAGTCTGGGACGGGCTAACCCTGTACTATTGCAGGAATCGATGTGATATATTGCTGGAAAAATACGGTTGACCGTTGCTATCTAAGGGCGTCGACACTTGCCTGTCTGCTGCCAGGCTATTGTCATGTTCCTATATGTTGGACGTATACAGAGTCAGACGCCGCACCCTACCAGGAGAGTCGACCCTTGCATTTGTTTATTTTCAATATGTGCATGGTAACATCGTAATGGGGCCCTACCTTTTGGGGAGTTCTGGGCCGTATTATTTTTGACCGTTAGGCCTCTTTTCTACTTACTATAAATAGACGCGCAAACAACTTCTCTCTCTATTATTCCTCTATTTTCTTCTCTAAAACTGTGATTTTCTTCTCTCTCTTCTAAAGCTCAAATTTTTCAACTCAAATCTCTAGATTCTACTACGCAGAGTGATCTTTTCACCATGGTCCTTTGAGAAAGAGTGTTAGAATCTCACCAAGGGCTTCCTTTTGGTTAAATGGTTTCGTGGCTCGTCGCCATTGATTTTTTGGATCGTCATCTCTTGCTTCAAGATGATATGGGGTTTAGTTCTCTTCAATGCCCTCGTTATGGATAGATTTGTGGTATTTTCTTTATCTAAAACAAAAGTTTATATTTTTTATGCATATTGTGGAATTAATCATGGAGATCGGGGTTTAGGGTTTGAAGAGTTGGGGTTTACGTTGTGGTGTTGTGTTATGCCATGAGTTTGTGGGTAAAAGTAATAGAAGGTTGGAATAAAATGTGTTTTTGTGTGAAAAGATTTAAACTTCTCTTAAAAAACCCTAGTTTGGGCTCATGAGATGATTAATGGTTTGACTTCAATGATAGTAGAATCATGAAATTAAGTGTGTTAAAATTACCACATGTACATAGTTATTGGAAATTTTAAAGAGTTTGCCAATTTTAGTAGAAGTTGCGATTGACCCTCAATGTTGATGCTTTAAATTTTCTTTTTTATAATATGAAACCAAACTTGGGAAAATAAAATTACTAATGGTATGGATGATATGAGCTTTGTGTTGAAATGGTTGTGTTGAATTTTTTGTGTGTTGTTATGTGAATTGTATTAGGTTATGTTGTGTGTGAGTTTGATTTGGGTTGTGTTTGGAGTTGGATTGAGTTGTGTAGTGTGGAAGTTGAGTTGTGGTTGCGGGTTGAGTTGAGTTTTGTGTATGAGGTATGGGTGTGTGTTGTGGTTTTACCGGGGTTGATACTCAACGCGGGGAGTTGAGAAAATAGTTTCAGTGCCGACGACCATTCCCGTATCATAGCGCCGGCTATTAAATATGGGGATAGTTTTTAAAAATTGAAAAAATGAATTTTTCGGTGCCCAAATCCGTCCGTATAAATAGCCTGTAAATGTGGGTGGTGGTTTGAATCAAGGTGACCCCAAATTGCCCCTGTCAGGCTTATCGCTTGGACGCAATGTGGGAAAAGTGTTTTGGGTGTCCACACAATCTCGCCGTATTATAGTCGCAAAAATGGGAAAAAATGATTTTTGGGTGTGCCACACAGTCCTGCTGATATTGTAGCCTACAAAAGTGGATAAAAATGATGGTTTTCGAAAATGTTTTGGGTGCCCACGTCCTGCCGTGTAATTAGCCAGCAAATGTGGGTGATGTTCTAAAAAGTTGAAAAATGGTTTTCTGGAGAAAAATATATGGTTTTTGAGAAAATATAATTTTTGGGGAGTTCACTCTTCCTACCGTTATAATTAGCCGGAAAAAGGTGAAATTGCTATGAATTGGTTGCCCCGCTTATCCCACCGTATCAAGTCGGCCAAAAGATGAATGTATTATGACGTGTGTTAAGGTCGACTAATAAATATGTGTGACTTGTGATGAACTTGTGGTGAAATTACCATTTGATGTGTAATTTGATATTGTAGACATCCATTTTTGACCGTCCTCAAGACTTGGAAACGTCACCAGGTTTGAACACTCGGTGATCATCCTGTTGTTGTGTTCGTCTTCAGTTCCTGGAGGCCTCGGCTACGCGCCTTGCCTCGGATCTCTCGGCTCGACTGTTTGTGTCTGGTTTTGCACCAAACACTTATGTTTTGCTTCGGAGGGCAGGGAATTGCCTTGTGAGGCATCCCTACACTCCCCGGCTAGGGCTTGAGGCCTTCGGCTGTGGTTTGTTGCCATCGGTCAATGTTTGGCCCCGACCGGCCATCTATTGGTCAATGTGGCATTTTATGCCAGCCGACTAAAACTGTATGCATCTGGCTTTTGCAGAATACTTTTATGCCAGCTGTTTTGCTCGCTAGCTGGCATACACTTTGCTCCCCTCCATACATGTGTATGGAGCGGAATTTTCCTCTTGGATGGCTTTACTTGAGAGCTTTACAAGAGGGGAGTTCTATAAAGAGGGGCCTCTTCTCTCTCTTTTTAGGCTAGACAACTGAGACAACATTTTCAGAGCTTGAGTTTAGGGTAGGGTTTACATATAGCCTCTATCTCTCTATATTATCTCTCTCTCTTTGTGTTTAGTGTGCGTTTTTGTCTTATTTTTGTACACAAACACCACCATCACACCTTTTCTTAGTTTCTGAGGTACCAGAGGTCTTTCCTTGAAGCTTTGGACTGGTTTGGAAACCAAAGAGCTGCTGGAATATTGTTTGTGAAGAGGGTCTACAAGGTAAGACTTTGTCCCTTTTTACCCCATTTTTGCAAAGCTTTTTAGCCTATCTTCCATCTATTTTTGAGCTTAGCATATAACATATAAAAGTCTTGTTTTGTTTTCTCTAAATAGTTTGTTAAGGGTGTTTTAAGGTTTGGGGTTGTTTGACCCCTCTTAAGGCTTGTTTTGGCCTTTGTTTTGTGCCATTTTGGTTGAGCTCTAGGACCATTGTTGTTTGGGCCTCCTCACCACTGAAATCTCGAGAGAATTTCAGAGGTGAGGATGGTGCCTTGGGGTCCTAGGAAAGGAGAGGGCCACCCCCTCTCCTTGTTGTCCTTGAAAAGGGCCATTTTACCTCCTTAGGAGCATCTAGTTAAGTGTGTGTTGACCATGCCTTGACTGATATTATGCTTATTTTGCCATGAAATAGCATTGTGTTGAGTGTTTTGGGACACACCTTGGCATGCTTTGCATACATGTCTTGTAATGCCATCATTTAGCCTTACAAGCATCTAGGCTTGACCCTTGTTCAAGCATTGTTTTTAGGCCTTGCTTGTGAATTTTTACTTTGTTTTGTACTTGTTTTCCATGCTTAAGGTTTGCCATTTAGTTTGTTTTTGAGTCGACCATGGCATCGCATTGCATAGCCCTTTACATTGTTTGCTTGTAGGCTTTAAATGCGTGGGTGAAGTGTTGAGCACTGCATTGTTGATTTATATTCAGTGGGTTTGACAACCATTATAGCACATTTCAGTCCTCATGACATGCTTTGCATGCTGCCCTTGATGGCCTCTTTGGATGCCTTATGAGGTTGCGCGCCTATGCTCCATGTTGGTCAATGTGCATGCCCTTGAATTTAAGGTCATTTTAGATGACATCTAAGTGGTCTTAGGCTTGTTTTTAATATGCTAAAACTCTTGTTTTTGGTCATTTTAATTCATGCATGTTTGTTTCGCTAAGGTAGTTCAATACCTCCTTAGCATTGCCCGAGTTTTTGACCTCTAATTGACAGCTATGCTGTCTTGTGGGGCTTGGTGTTGGCACCATTATAACATGATTTCAGAGTTTATGATACATGCCATATTGTCCATGTTTGTCTTCTTTTAAGTGTGCTTAAAGCGTTGCTATTGATGCTCAAGTGTTAGGCCTTTTGCATGCATGTGTGGTGTGTGGTTGTGTGCTCTCATTTCTCCATAGCATTAGCACTGTTTAGCTGTTTGAGGGCTGCCTAAATTTAGTATATTGCAAGTCCCTCCTTTGCATGTTGATGCATGCTCACCTTGTGTGTTGTTGCATGCTTGTGTGTTATTGCATGTTTAGGTGGCCTAACATGTTCTCACATGCCTTGCCTACTTGCATGCCCACATTACATCTTGTATGCTTGTCATTCCATGCCTTGCATGATTGATTCCATAGGTTGTGTGCCTAGCGTCATTACTTGCTTGCATGATCATGTTGCATGCCTAGTTCACATGCCTAGGTTGCATTACATTAGCATGCATGCCTCACCTCTTGATCAAGCCATGATAGAGGTTGAAGGCTCCCTTATATGTTTATGTGCATTGCATTTCATTTAAAATCAAAGTGCATACTCGGTTTCTTGGGCCATCACGCATTGAAATGCGTAATTGGTGGCCCGAGAATCGAGAACCATGTCCCTTTGAGTCACAAACATGATAAAGGATGTGTTGGTGCACACATTTGCTTGAAATACATTGCCATGCCATGTTTTGCCCTCTGTTGCTGTCAAAACAGGTTTCTGCAAGAAGTTTTGGCCGGTCGGCTACATTAGTGCCAATCGACCATTCATGGATGGCCGATGACTCAACCAATGGTCGATGACCATCCTTATATGGCCGGTGACCATTTGCCTCAGCCGGTGGTGCCCTACAGTGTCCAAACAGTGCACCCTGGGACTTTGGCAGTCTTCAGAGGAGCAGAACAGGGAAAACAGAGGTAGCTTGTGCATGGCAATGACTTCCAAACGGAATCAAGCACGCATGCATTAGGCCCTCTTCCCGAGGCTGTTTACTATTTTATTAGATTAGTTAATTTGCTTAACTAGTTTAATTGGTCTGTAATAATTAGTTAGCTTGTAAGTTGATTAATTTGTATATTCTTTTGGTCCCTCCGAGCGAGGGCGAATTTGTAATAAGTGTGGGTGCGTGTGTGCATGTCTTTCAACCCCCACTTCTTTCTCCCTTTTACTTACCTGCTTTGGTGATTAGTATTAGGGCATGTTTACTTTAGCATACCTTATGCTATGCATGCGTGCATCATTCATCAGTATTGCATGCACCGGGCTCGGCGCATCATACTAACTGCATAAGTATTTCAAATCTAACTTGAATACATGCTACTTGTGCATTTTCACATGTCATTTATAGACTAGCCGAGCCTACTCTAGTGACATTCCGTATGCATTGCATTAGGCATTTAAAGATGGACTTGGATCATGCATGATTGCTAACATGTTCTTGTTTTGGCACAGAGTACTAGGTGAGCTCTTTATGCTTTAGCATCTCACATGAGTGTGAACGTTAACATGATAGCATGATTACCATGAGGCTAGATGCTTATTTGATGAACTGCTTGAATGCCTGTGGGTGAAGGTTAGACTGTTTGAGTTGGGATAACTCATTGAAATCCGTATTTTAGCCTACTTGTGCGTAGCAAATTTCAAAGCGTTTTTCAAACAAACGGATATGCAATGTTTTGTTCCAATTTAGGCGACTTGGTCTATACTTGTTTGCTGTGCGCAAAACATAGTAATTCTAGGCTAATAACCGGAATAAGAACGCGTAACGTTTTCAAAAACGGATATCACGGTTAGTAGAGGCCGATCTTCGAATCGGGCGAGAGGGGGTGCTCATAGCTGACCTTCCCCAATCGTACCCAAACTCCCGAGCCGAAGCAACTTTGGTGATGACGGAGACGTGGCCTTTGGCACCGAGTCAGGGTTTCCTAAATTCCCCCATAAAAAATATTTAGGTGGCGACTCTGTATCTGGCAAAGCAGTCCATGTTTGGCACTTCTTTTCTAAAAATCTGTTTTCTCAAAACGATTTGTCGAATTTGGACTCTTTGGTTCAGATTAAGAACCGTGACAATTTGAGAGTCCTGAACTGTAGTGAACCCAATATGAACAGAACAGGACTCATTCTCCCGAGGCGTTCGGGGGACGTCTACAGATATGGAAGGGGAATGTATATGGAAATTATTTGAAAAGAATGGATAATGAAATGGTAATTGGATGGGGGGTTAGTGATAAAGAACTCACCGAATTGTTTGTATCTATAAGGGAAAATTAAGAGTTTTGTTTTGTGATTAATTGAGAAATTGAATTAAGAAGGGTTTATTATCCCTGTGATATGTTGAATTATGATTGATAACACACATGTGGTGTGACAACCCTCACCACAGATTAGTGCTAATCAATGATTAAGTATGTTAACTGATAGATTGACTGAAATTCTGAACTGATTGATTAAATGTGTTAGTGAAATGCATGTCTATCTGTTTGACTGTTAAATTATCTGTTCGTGTTTTATGTTTAAATTGCAAATTGAAGGCCTTATCGGCGGCCGAATTTGAAATTGATTAATGTTTTATGCTAATTGAAATTTATGTGATCTTATGGTATATTTAATTGAAATTTGATTTAGTATAATTAAATTGGATTAATTAAGTTGAATCACACAAGTTAGACTTATTTATCCTTTTGCCATGTTAGTGGGCCATATCTCCAACACCTTGAGACTTGATTTTATGTCTCTTCCTCAGCCATTTCCTTATACTACAACCGACTAGAGTGAGAGAGTGAGAGGAAAAGCTTGATTTCATTGGAGAATTAGAAGTTTTGAAGGAGTCTTGCATAATAGAGCCTTTACACTTGTAATCCAAGACCTAAGGTAGAGAATTTACCTTCTTGTTTGTGTATGTGAGTTGATTCTTGCATGGTCCATGTTAATTTTGAAGTCTAGAGCCAATTATGGCTTAAATTGCTGAATTGAGTTAGAATTCATGCATGCATGGTCCTATTGTTGAGTTTGGAAGTTGTTTCATGAGGATTTCTACATGCATGTCCATATTTTGGTCTCTATCCATGAATTTAGCTTAATTCACCATGTTCTTGCAAGGATTGGCTGTTTGGAGCATGCATTAGAAGCTTTGAATTCATTAGCACACATGCATGTTACATGTAAATTATGTTCTTGAAGTTTATTTGAAAAGTGTGTTTAATTAAACTACCTTTGGGCTTTAATTTCTCAAATTGATCTTCAAAACATGTTATACTATGGCTTTAAAAGTATTTTCCAGAAAATTAGCCCAAATGGATCGATTTTGGTACATTTAAGGTTGGTTTTGAGCTTGAGGTTTGAATCTAGAATTTCCAGAAATTGGACTCACGCTCGAGCGGGAAACTCCACGCTCGAGCGTACGCCTTGTGTTCTTGCAGTCCGCTCGAGCAAGGAAAGTGGCGCTCGAGCGTGAAATGCGTGTATCCAGTACTTTGCATGTGTTTACAGTCCACTCAAGCGGGGGAGTAAACACTCGAGCGAGGGCTTGTGTCTCACGCTCGAGCGGGTATCGAGCGCCCATCAAGCGTGAATTTCGTATATCCAGTACTTTTACTGTAGTTTACAGTCCGCACGAGCGGAGTAATCCACGCTCGAGCGGATACCTTTTGTCTGCATGTCCGCTCGAGTGGGAAAACCCACGCTCGAGCGGGATCCTTGTTTTATGAAAATTCTGAAAAGTGTTTTAAAGTGCATCTTTGCATCATCATTTCATCCTAGGCACTCCTAGGCTTAGTTTAAGGCACCTTAATGAGGATATTGATGTAGAACCACACTGAGGCAAATTAGGGATTAAGTTATTATTTTCCCAACTGCGTAGCTTAGTGTGTGTTCATTTTGTAACTGTAGGGTTGGCATCCTAGGACGCTCTAACTGCTTATAGCCCAGAACTCTGTGAGTAACAATGTAGTAAAGATATGTTCAATTGAGATTATTTCCTGAACAAATGACTATACTGCTTTATGAAATGACACTGTTTACTGAATGAATGTTTGTCCTATTTGTGAATTGTATTCATGGCATCCATAGTAATTTACTGTTACTGAACTGTTACTGTTACTGCTACTGTTACGGAGATCTCTGTCGCTTCCCATGTTTGGAACCATTACTGATGGCCATCATCAACTGCTCGGTCTGTTAAGACTTACTGTACTATTTTGCTATTGGATGTACCACATATGACTATTATAGTTTCTGAATGACTGTTATGGCATGAATTATGAGCCACAAACTGAATGACTGATATACTGATAAATGACTGTTTTCAATACTGAAAGGACATTCATTCTTAACATCTTTACGCATATGTTATTCACTGGGCTTTAGCTTACTGTTTATATATATATAGATGTAGGTGTCCAGGCACCGGATCGGAGCTAGGAGCGTTGGGTTAAACTCCCTTTTTGTCAAGCCAACCAACGTGCCTCACTGAGAAGTTCCAAGTGTGTCCAAGCCAAGGCTGCTTCGGGGTGTTTTAGATTCCCCCTTTCTGTCTATGTTTTTGTATAGACTGACTGTACCTGTACTGTAATATTTTAATAGGGATTAGATCCCTGTCCTGGATGATTGTATATGTATGTGTATATGTTTTGCTTATGAATGTGAATATGTTCGGAAAAGTCTTTTTGCATACAGACTGTCACAGCTCATTGGACATCTTTTTATTACTCTGTATTACTGTTATTACTGTCAAGCAAGCCTTCGGTAATCACAGATTACTGGCCGGTTACGGTGCTAAACCCATAGGGGTGAGTTTGGGTCGTGACAGAGTGGTACCAGAGCGATACTAAACCACGAGTTGTACCACACACACGTGTCCAAATGAGCTATAGGATGTCCTAGAAAAGTAATTAGGACATTACATGAGCATGAAAAGTGTGTGTGGCCATGACATGAATATATGTGCTAATGTGTTAATATGTTAAGTATGCAACTGCCTATGTTTATTATTGTCATAATTGCCTATAGTGAAATGGAGAATGCAAGAACTACTGATGAAATTGAATCATCTGAGGCCAGAATGGCAAGATTAGAAAGAACAGTGGAACTGTTGACTGAAGCCTTAAGGCAATAGCAATAACAGAACCAACAGCCACCACCTTCTCCGGTACAGCCGGAACCGAATATGAATGATGATATAATTGCTCTAACGCAGAAGTTCAGTAAGATGAAACCACCATCCTTTCAAGGAGGCCTTGAACCGTTAAAGGCCGAAACATGGGTGCTAGAAACAGAGAAATTGTTCGAGGTATTTCTGTGTTCTGAAGCACATAAGGTGCTATTGGCTACCTTTACTTTGCAAGAGGAGGCCAGACGGTGGTGGATACTTGTCCGTGACACCGATACTGTTATGACTTGGGCTCAGTTTAAGGGAGCCTTCTTTGAGAAATACTTTCCTCAGTGTGTCAGGGATCGAAAAGTAACTGAATTTGAGCAATTGAAACAAGGTACTATGTCTGTGGCAGAGTATGAATCAAAGTTTACTGAACTTGCCCGATATGCACCACACATGGTGGACACTGACTACAAGAAGGCCAGGAAGTTTGAAGGGGGCCTTAATGTAGAAATTCTTGATAGGATCAATGTTCTGAAATTACTGAAGTATGTGGATGTTCTTGATCGAGCAATCATGGCTCAGTCGAACATCGAGGCACTAAAACAGACTGAAACACCGGGAACCGAATGGCGTGGTATGAGATGAGGCTTCAAGTTCAAGAAAGGCCGAAATAATCCATCGAATATGAAGTAGAATATAGGGTCAACAACCAGTTCCAGTCAGGGAAGTGGTTCCATACCGCCCTGTTTTGAATATGGTAAGAAACACAAAGGGGTTTGTTATAAACTTTCAGGTGCTTGTTACAAGTGTGGCAAGGTGGGCCACATGGTCAAAGATTGCCCTTCCACTCCTCAGGGCAATAGTAAAGCTGCACCAAGCGCCACAGCATTAACTGCTTCACCGAAACCCAACCCCAAAGCGACTGGAAAAGAGCCTATGAGGCAAGGCCGAGTGTTCGCACTCGTACCGAGAGATGTATAGAATATTGAGACCGTTGTGTCAGGTATACTCTCAATTTGTGCTCAAAATGCATATGTTTTGATTGATTCGAGGTCTACACATTCATATGTATCGCATGTTTTTTCGCGAAAATTGAATAGACCATTGGAACCCATGAACTATCTGTTAGCTGTATCTTCACCTGTTGGGGGATCCATGACTTGTGCTTATATGTACCCTGCATGTGAAATTATTGTTGGGGATGTTCATCTGTATATTGATTTACTGCCATTGAATATAGATCATTTTGATGTGATATTAGGAATGGACTGGTTAACGAAATATCATGCTACCATAGACTGTGTAACGAAATAAGTTTTTTTCCGTCCACCCGAATTGCCTGAATTTGTGTTTAATAGAGTTAGAGTAGTACCTCCCCCATACCTGATTTCATCCATAAAAGCTTTTAAATTGATTAGAAAAGGATGTGAAGGGTATCTGTGTTCTGTATTGACTGTACCTACTGATGATAAAACTGATGTGAACAGTATTCCTATAGTCAGAGAATTCTCAGATGTTTTCCCAGATGATCTGCTAGGGGATTTGATTGATAGGGAGATCGAGTTCACCATTGATGTGATTCCGGGTACACAGCCTGTATCTAAAGCTCCGTACAGAATGGCACCTACCGAATTAAAAGAGTTGAAAGTTCAGCTGCAAGAACTGCTAGATAAGAAGTTTATCAAGCTCGGTACTTCACCGTGGGGCGCACCAATCTGTTTTGTGAAAAAGAAAGACGGCTCATTGAGACTCTGCATTGACTACTGTGAACTAAACAAGGTAACAGTGAAAAATAAATATCCATTGCCTCGCATTGATGATTTATTTCATCAGTTACAGGGTGCCCAAGTTTTCTCCAAAATTGAGCTTAGAACTGGCTACCACCAGTTGAAGTCAAGATAGGGGACATTGAAAAGACTGCATTTCGAACGAAGTATGGACATTATGAATTCTTAGTTATGCCTTTCGGAGTTACCAATGCACTAGCTGCATTTATGGACCTTATGAACCGAATTTTTAAACCGTTCCTCAATGACTTTATTGTTGTATTCATAGATGACATTTTAATTTATTCCAAAAGTACGGAGGAACATGAACATCATTTGAGAATTGCCCTACAGACCCTAAGAGAACAGAAACTGTATGCTAAACTGACTAAATGTGAATTTTGGTTTGACAATGTTATGTTTTTGGGGCATGTGATCAGTAAGGATGGAATTTCAGTTGATCCGCAGAAAATTGAAGCAGTAGTGAACTGGCCTAGACCAACAAATGTTACTGAAGTCCGAAGTTTTCTAAGCTTAGCCGGGTATTACAGAATGTTTGTCAGAGATTTCTCCAAAATTGCCCTATTGCTGACATAGCTGACTTAGAAGGGGATATCATTTGACTGGACTGACCAGAGGGAATCAGTTTTTCAAGAGTTGAAAACTCGACTAGTGACTGCACCAATTCTCAGCCTACCCTCAGGTACAGATGGTTATACTGTATTTAGTGATGCTTCTCATAAGGGTTTGGGATGTGTTTTAATGCAGAATAGGAAAGTGATTGCGTATGCTTCCCGACAACTGAGACCTCATGAAAAGAACTACCCGACCCATGATTTGGAATTTGCTGCAGTAGTGTTCGCACTAAAAATTTGGCGTCACTACCTTTATGGGGCAACATGTGAGGTGTATACAGACCACAAAAGTTTGAAATACTTCTTCACACAGAAAGAACTGAACATGAGGCAGCGGAGATGGTTAGAACTGATAAAAGATTATGACCTGCAAATTCTGTACCACCCAGGGAAAGCTAACACCGTTGCCGATGCACTGAGTCGGAAATCGATTGGAAATTTAGCCTGTTTACTCACCGGGCAGAAAGAATTGCTATGTAACCTTGAAAGACTTGAAATTGAGGTCGTTTTACGTGAACAAGGTAGAAACTTAGCTGCTATTTCTGCTCAACCGACACTTATTGAAGAGATTAAAGAGAAACAGCAACATGATGACTTCTTGAGGAAGATCATCGAAGAATGGGAATCCAAACCTAAGCCGGATTTCAAATTTGAAAATAATGTGTTGAAATTCCAAGGAAGACTGTGTGTACCGAACGATTCTGACCTGAAAAGAAGAATTCTGCAAGAGGGCCATAATTCAAAATTGTCTATCTATCCAGGAAATACGAAAATGTATCAAGACTTGAAACTGAATTTCTAGTGGCCGAGAATGAAGAAAGAAATTGCCGATTTTGTGTCGAAATGTCTTCATTGCCAACAAGTTAAAGTCGAACATCAATGACCCGCAGGTTACTGCAACCCTTACCAATACCGGAGTGGAAATGGGAACATATCACTATGGATTTCATTGTTGGTTTACCTCGCTCCAGTAAAGGTATGGACTCAATTTGGGTTATTGTTGATAGATTGACTAAATCTGCTCACTTCTTATCTGTCAAAACAATTTATAATGCAGACAAATTGGCTACAATTTATATTGATTAAAAAGGGGTGTAAAGGGTATCTATGTTGTATATTAACTGTACCTACTGATGCTAAAGCTAATGTAAACAGTATTCTTATAGTCAGAGAATTCCCATATGTTTTTCCAGATGACTTGCCAGGGGATTTGATTGATAGGGAGATCGAGTTCACCATTGATGTGATTCGGGGTACACAGCCAGTTTCCAAAGCTTCGTACAGAATGACATCTACCGAATTGAAAGAACTGACAATTCAGCTGCAAGAATTGTTAGATAAGAAGTTCATCAGGCCCAGTACTTCAATGTGGGGCGCGCTAGTTCTATTTGTGAAAAATGAAAGACGGCTCATTGAGACTCTGCATTGACTACCGTGAACTGAACAAGGTAACAGTGAAAAACAAATATCCATTGCCTTGCATTGATGACTTATTTGATCAGTTACAGGATGCTTAGGTGTTCTCTAAAATTGACCTTAGATCCGAATACCACCAGTTGAAAGTCAAACCAAAGGACGTTGAAAAGATTGCCTTCCGAACGAGGTACGGACATTATGAATTTCTTGTTATGCCTTTCGGAGTTACTAATGCACCTGCTGCATTTATGGACCTTATGAACAGGATTTTCAAACCATACCTTGATGAATTTATAGTTGTTTTCATAGATGACATTTTGATTTATTCCAAAAGCACGGAAGAACATGAACATCATTTGAGAATTGCCTTGCAGACCTTAAGAGAACAAAAACTATATGCAAAACTGACAAAATGTGAATTTTGGCTTGATCATGTGATGTTTTTGGGACATGTGATTAGCAAGGGCTCGGGCGTTGCACTCCCCCACCTTGAGCGACTGTAATCACATAAAAGTAGATACAAATTACGCATGGGCGCGATACACTGAACACAACCCCCCACGTACAAAAAAAAAAAAAAAAAAAAAAAAAAAAAAAAAAAAAAAAAAAAAATCAACATTCACATTACGGGACAAACACATGCAAAGTACTGGATACACGAATTTCACGCTCGAGCGCCACTTTCCTCGCTCGAGCGGACAATGCAGAACACAAGGCATAGGCTCGAGCGTGAAGTTCCCCGCTCGAGCGTGAGTCCAATTCTGGAAATTTCAGATTCGAGACTCAAGCTCAAAACCAACCTTAAATGTACCAAAATCGATCCTTTTGGGCTAATTTTCTGTGGAAAACACTTTTAAACCCATAGTCTAACATTTTTGCAGATCAATTTGAGAAATCAAAGCCCAAAGGTAGTTAATTTAACACACTTTTCAAATAAACTCAAGAACATTATTTACATGTAACATGCATCTGTTCTAATAAATTCAAAGCTCTAATCCATGCTCCAAACAGCCAATCGATTGCAAGAACATGGTGAATTAAGGTGAATTCATGGATAGAGACCAAAATATGGACATGCATGAAGAAATCCTTATGAAACAACTTCCAAACTCAACAATAGGACCATGCATGCATGAATTCTAACTTAATTCAACAATTTTAAGCCATATTGGCTCTAGACTTAAAATTAACTGGTGGACCATGCAAGAATCAACTCACATACACAAACAAGAAGGTAAATTCTCTACCTTAGGTCTTTGGATTACAAGTGTAGAGGCTCTATTATGCAAGACTCCTTCAAAACTTCTAATTCTCCAATGAAATCAAGCTTTTCCTCTCACTCTCTCACTCTAGTCGGTTGTAATATAAGGAAATGCTGAGGAAGAGACATAAAATCAAGTCTCAAGGTGTTGGAGATATTGGCCCACTATCATGGCAAAAGCGTAAATAAGTCTAACTTGTGTGATTCAACTTAATTAATCCAATTTAATTATACTAAATCAAATTTCAATTAAATATACCATAAGATCACATAAATTCCCATTAGCATAAAACATTAATCAATTTCAAATCGGCGCCGATAAGGCCTTCAATTTGCCAATTTAAACATAAAAACGAACAGATAATTTAAACAGTTCAAACAGATAGACATGCATTTAACTAACACATTTAATCAATCAGATCAGAATTTCAGTCAATCAGTCAGTAAACATACTTAATCATTGATTAGCACTAATCAGTGGTAAGGGTTGTCACAGTCTCCCCTCTTTTATAAAGAGTTTGGTTCTCCAAACTCGAATTACCTTCATTTTGGAAGGAAACAGGATTCAGTGGGAACAGGTCAGGATATCTCTTCATCATATCATATTCCCTCTTCCAAGTGGCATACACGCCACCATGGTTTTGCCAGTCAACTTTCACTAATTGGAATTTCTTTGTTCCTTAACTTCTTGATCCGTCGGTTTACAATCTGAATAGGCTACTCTTCATAGGTGTAGTCATCACTTAGTACTACATGGGTAGGCTCAATCACATAGAAGGGATCCGAAGGTATCCCTCAACATTGAAATGTGGAACACGTTTACTTCATATGCTCTATTTCAGGAGGAAGCGCTACTTGATATGCCACCGGATTAATCTTCTCAATAATCTCATACGGTCCGACATATCTCGGCGCTAGCTTACCCTTGACACCAAAACGAGTCTGGCCCTTCATCGGTGTCACTTTTACAAAAACGTGATCACCCACTTCATTATTCTCTGTTCTCGCCTTCGGACATCCGTATTAACTTTCTATCGGCTTTGTGCAGTTCTCAGTCTCTGTTGAACAGTTTCATATTTTCTGTAGTTCTCTGCACAATCTCGGGCCCAAGCAAAGGCCCATCTCCAACTTCTGCCCAGCAAATCGGAGATCGGCATTTTCTACCATATAAAGCCTCGAAAGGCGCCATACCAATGCTCAAATGAAAACTGTTGTTGTAGGCGGAATTCAACCAACGGTAAATGACTTTCCCATTTCCCTGGAAGTCAAGAACACACATTCTCAGTAAATCCTCCAGAGTCTGGATGGCTTCTTCTGACTGACCATTTGTCTGAGGATGGTACGCACTACTCAGTCACAGTTCAGTACCCAATGCGTCTGCAAACTTTGTCAAAATCTCGATGTAACTTTGAGTCCCTATCAGAAATAATGGACACAAGCACTCCATGCAATCTAACAATTTCATCAATGTAGATATTAGCCAATTTGTCCGGATTATAAATTGTTTTGACAGGTAAGAAATGAGAAGATTTAGTCAATCTATCATAATAACCCAAATCGAATCCATACCTTTAACTGGAGCGAGTAAACCAACATTGAAAATCCATAGTGATATGTTCCCCATTTCCACTCCGGTATTGGTAAGGGTTGCAGTAACCTGCGGGTCATTGATGTTCGACTTTAACTTGTTGGCAAATGAAGACATTTCGACACAAATCGGCAATTTCTTTCTTCATTCTCGGCACTAGAAATTCAGTTCAAGTCTTGATACATTTTCGTATTTCCTGGGATAGATAGACAATTTGAATATGCCCGCTTGCAGAATTCTTCTTTTCAGGTCAGAATCGTTCGGTACACACAGTCTTCCTTGGAATTCAACACATTATTTTCAAATTTGAAATCCGGCTTAGTTTGGATTCCCATTCTTCGATGATCTTCCTCAAGAAGTCATCAGTTGCTGTTTCCTTTAATCTCTTCATAAGTGTCGGTTGAGCAGAAATAGCAGCTAAGTTTCTACCTTGTTCACGTAAAACGACCTTCAATTTCAAGTCTTTCAAGGTTACATAGCAATTCTTTCTGCCCGGTGAGTAAACAGGCTAAATTTCAATCGATTTCCGACTCAGTGCATCGGCAACGTGTTTAGCTTTCCCGGGGTACAGAATTTGCAGGTCATAATCTTTATCAGTTCTACCATCTCCGCTGCCTCATGTTCAGTTTCTTTCTGTGTGAAGAAGTATTTCAAACTTTGTGGTCTGTATACACCTCACATTGTCCCCATAAAGGTAGTGACGCCAAATTTTTAGTGCGAACATTACTGCAGCAAATTCCAAATCATGGTCGGGTAGTTCTTTTCATGAGGTCTCAGTTGTCGGAAGCATACGCAATCACTTTCCTATTCTGCATTAAAACACATCCAAACCCTTATGAGAAGCATCACTAAATACAGTATGTAACCATCTGTACCTGAGGGTAGGCTAGAATTGGTGCAGTCACTAGTCGAGTTTTCAACTCTTGAAAAAACTGATTCCCTCTGGTCAGTCCAGTCAAATGATATCCCTTCTAAGTCAGCTATGTCACAATAGGGCAATTTTGGAGAATCTCTGACAAACATTCTGTAATACCCGGCTAAGCTTTAGAAAACTTCGGACTTCAGTAACATTTGTTGGTCTAGGCCAGTTCACTACTGCTTTCAATTTTCTGCGGATCAACTGAAATTCCATCCTTACTGATCACATGCCCAAAAACATAACATTGTCAAACCAAAATTCACAATTTAGTCAGTTTAGCATACAGTTTCTGTTCTCTTAGGGTCTGTAGGGCATCTCAAATGATGTTCATGTTCCTCCGTACTTTTGGAATAAATTAAATGTCATCTATGAATACAACAATAAAGTCATTGAGGAACGGTTTTTAAAATTCGTTCATAAGGTCCATAAATGCAGCAGTGCATTGGTAACTCGAAAGCATAACTAAGAATTCATTATGTCCATACTTCGTTCGAAATGCAGTCTTTTCAATGTCCCCTATCTTGACTTCAACTGGTGGTAGCCAGTTCTAAGCTCAATTTTTGGAGAAAACTTGGGCACCCTGTAACTGATGAAATAAATCATCAATGCGGAGGCAATGGATATTTATTTTTCACTGTTACCTTGTTTAGTTCACAGTAAGTCAATGCAGGTCTCAATGAGCCGTCTTTCTTTTTCACAAAACAGATTGGTGCGCCCCACGGTGAAGTATCGAGCTTGATAAACTTCTTATCTAGCAGTTCTTGCAGCTGAACTTTCAACTCTTTTTAATTTCGGTAGGTGCCATTCTTGTACGGGCTTTAGATAACAGGCTGTGTACCCGGAATCACATCAATGGTGAACTCGATCTCCCTATCAATCAAATCCCCTAGCAGATCATCTGGGAAAACATCTGAGAATTCTCTGACTATAGGAATACTGTTCAATCAGTTTTATCATCAGTAGGTACAGTCAAATACAGAACACAGTTACCCTTCACATCCTTTTCTAATCAATTTAAAAGCTTTTATGGAGAAATCAGGTATGGGGAGAGTACTACTCTAACTCTATTAACACAAATTCAGGCAATTCGGGTGGACGGAAAAAACTTATTTCGTTACACAGTCTATGGTAGCATGATATTTCGTTAACCAGTCCATTCCTAATATTCACATCAAATGATCTATATTCAATGGCAGTAAATCAATAACAGATGAACATCCCAACAATAATTTCACATGCAGGGTACATATAAGCACAAGTCATGGATCCCCAACAGGTGAAGATACAGCTAACAGATAGTTCATGGGTTCCAATGGTCTATTCAATTTTCGCAAAAAACATGCGATACATATGAATGTGTGAGACCTCGAATCAATCTCAAACATATGCATTTTGAGCACAAATTGAGAGTATACCTGACACAAACGGTCTCAATATTCTATACATTCTTCGGTACGAGTGCGAACACTCGGCCTTGCCTCATAGGCTCTTTTCCAGTCGGCTTTGGGGTTGGGTTTCGGATGAAGCAGTTTAATGCTGTGGCGGCTTGGTGCAGCTTTACTATTTGCCCTGAGGAGTTGGAAGGGCAATCTTTTTTGACCATTTGTTGGGGGGGGGGCCCCACCCTTTTTTGGCCCAACCCACTTTGTTTTAAAACAAAAAATTTTTTTCTTA
>NW_021026384.1:1302110-1333855 GCF_004153795.1 Camellia sinensis | reverse complement strand
GTGAGGACTTGTGTCTCACGCTCGAGCGGGTATCGAGCGCCCATCGAGCGTGAATTTCGTACATCCAGTACTTTTACTGTAGTTTACAGTCCGCTCAAGCGGAATAATCCACGCTCGAGCGGATACCTTTTTGTCTGCATGTCCGATCGAGCGGGATCCTTGTTTTTTGAAAATTCTGAAAAGTGTTTTAAAGTACATCTTTGCATCCTCATTTCATCCTAGGCACTCCTAGGCTTAGTTTAAGGCATCTTAATGAGAATATTGATGTAGAACCACACCGAGGCAAATTAGGGATTAAGTTATTATTTTCCCAACTGTGTAGCTTAGTGTGTGTTCATTCTGTAACTGTAGGGTTGGCATCCGAGGACGCTCTAACTGCTTATAGCCCAGAACTCTGTGAGTAACAATGCAGTAAAGATATGTTCAATTGAGATTATTTCCTGAACAAATGACTGTACTGCTTTATGAAATGACACTGTTTACTGAATGAATGTTTGTCCTATTTATGAACTGTATTCGTGGCATCCATAGCAATTTACTGTTACTGAACTGTTACTGCTACTGTTACGGAGATCTCTGTCGCTTCCCATGTTTGGAACCATTACTGATGGCCATCATCAACTGCTCGGTCTGTTAAGACCTACTGTACTGTTTTGCTACTGGATGTACCATATATGACTATTATAGTTTCTGAATGACTGTTATGGCATGAATTATGAGCCACAAACTGAATGACTGATATGCTGATAAATGACTGTTTTCAATACTGAAAGGACATTCATTCTTAACCTCTTTACGCATATGTTATTCACTAGGCTTTAGCTTATTATTTATATATATATGTAGGTGTTCAGGCACCGGACCGGAGTTAGGAGCGTCAGATTAGCTCTTGTTTTGTCAAGCCAACCAATGTGCCTCACTGCGAGGTTCCAAGTGCTGCCAAGTGAAGGCTGCTTCGGGGTATTTTAGATTCCCCCTCGTTTGTCTCTGTTTTGTATCGACTGTATAGACTGAATGATATTCGTACTGTACTATTATGGTAGGGACTTGGTCCCTAACTTGAAGGATTATATATAATGTTTGTATATACTGTTTTATCCTGAATGTGAATATGCTTTGAAAAGTCTTTTTGCATACAGACTGTCACAGCTCATTGGACATCTTTAAATTACTGTTTTGGTTTCCGCCAGCCCCTGTACTCTGTATTACTGTTTTACTGTTAAGTAGGCCTTCGGTAATCTCGGATTACTGGCCGGTTACGGTGCTAAACCCATAGAGACGGGTTTGGGTCGTGACATGTGGATATGATGTAGTTGTGATATGTTGAATTATAGTTGATAATGCAAGTGTGGATGTGATGTAGTTGTCAGATAAGTAGGAGTTAAGTGTAGGATAACAATTATTGACTATAAAAGAGATTTAGATTTTTACATTGAGGAGTTACAACAAATATAAATAGATTGGTAAGAATAGCATGTATGTGGGATGTTTGGAGTATTAAGGGAACTTGAACTTGAGGTTTTGATGTTATAATAAATGTAACTAGAAAAATGGGAGAATGAGAATAAAAAGCGGAATGTTAAGATGGAAATTAAATGAGCAATATTTTGGAATGGGTTAATAAATTTAAAATGATGTTGTTCCATAAATATATTTGTTTTCAAAAAGGATTTTATGGTTTTCTGATAAAAATGGATAGTTTTGATGGTTAAAGGTTTTCTTTACAATGTTCAAATAAACTTTGAGAAAAATGTACTCTACGTATGATATTTTGAAATTACAAAACATTACTTTACTATATGGTATCACCCTACATGCATGATCATTTCTATCTATAGGATGGTTTTTGTTTTAGAACTATGAGATTCCTACTGAGCAATTGTACTCACCCCTTGTTGTTTCATTTTTTTACAGGAAAAGAATTCGGATTGATTGGTTGAAGGAAGTTCATGTATCTCTTATATGTAATCTCATTGTACATTGATGTTTGTATTTATTTATTTGAAGCTCCACAATGGAAGTTGGAATGTATTATTAGTATTGTTGTACTCATCATGAGAGAGAACATGTACTATTATGTTTCTATTACTCAAGGGTAATAGATATTAAAAAAAAAATGGACCTAAATTTCAGACTCTTGATAATGTTTTCGAGTAATTAAAATTTGGGGCGTGACATGACTACTGACAACTATTGAGTGGTAAGTAAAATTAGAACGAATAATATGACTTGACTTATTACTTAATCAAATATCTGAATACTAACAATCATTGATTAATAATTAGATTTAAGAGTGATAAATATTGTCATAATAAGTGATAAGTACTATCACAATTGATTGTAACTAAATTAAAATGTTTACTCCATCCGTTCCAAAATATTAGTCCATTTTCAAAAATTAAGGACTAAAATAATATTAATTTTCTATTTTGCTCTTCTTTTGAATTCATTCATTACCAACACAAAAAATACAATTATTACAATTGATATTCCTAAATAAAATAAAAAAGTACTATCAAAGGGTAATTTTGGAAAATAAATATTTTTAAAATGTAATAATTGTATTTCAAAAAAAGTTGGATTCCCGAAAAGAGATTATTATTTTGGGACGATGGAGTAATTATTATTTGATTTGACTAAACTTATAATTCAACCAAATATGAATTATTAATCAATGAAATTTCACTAGCTGAGGGGTTGTTTGGAGGAACCTAAATAATTATACTTTTTGACCTTTTGCAAAAAGATGTGCAGAAAAACAAAGTGGTTATGTGACCCAAAATAGATACTATAGAGTGTATCCCAAATAGTATTACTCTACTTGTAATGCCCCAAAATAATAACAACTCCTCATAACATGATATTCTGTAGAAAGTACAACTTGCGATATATTTAACATTTCATTGGTACTCCTTAATCGTACAAAAGATGACATATGCATGTATACATTAATAAATCCTAGATCCTGAATCTATAGCATATGCCATTTGTAAATGAATCGAAACTAAAGGACGTACGTATAAGTTTATGCCCTAATGGCTACATCTTTCGAAGTTAATGCTTGGGTATAATAAAAGTGAGTTAAACTCAATACAAATAAAGCCCAAAGCTTGTACAAATAATTACACAAAAGAAACAAAAGAAGCTCTCAGCTCCAAGTCCTCTCAAGCTATGTCCATGGTGGAGGTATATCATCGACACTTGAAAGTTGTTTTCCACATAGGGTGAGCTAAAACCCAGTAGAGATACTTGAATACAATGTATGAATCTTAACAAAGTCATAAGGTGAATGCATATGCATGCCATTGTATACACCCCATTTTGATCGGCCCTAAGACTTGGACACTTTCTTTTGAACACACTATGATGAAAATTTGAATATGTCATTTTATAAATTTTTCAGAAGAAAAATCAGATTGAACCTTTAATGCCAAACCTCACCCACTTTAGCCTAATTATTTTATATCACTAATATTTTATTAATTTGTAGTATTTTGATAATTTTATATATTTTTATATAATTTGATGTGTGTGTACATATTTTGAGGTGGTGTATTTTAGAAATAGAAAATAATAAAAAAATAATAAAAAAAATAGAAAATAATAAATAAATAAAAAAAAGAAAGATTGAATTCAATATATATATGTTTATATTAGTCATAGTTATTTAATTTTATAATTAATTAATTAGTGTAAATTAATTAGTTAGTTCCAATTTGTAATAATTAGGTAGAATAGTTAATTAGGTTAATTATTAATTAGTTAGTCATAGTTATTTAATTTTATAATTAATTAATTAGTGTAAATTAATTAGTTAGTTCCAATTTGTAATAATTAGGTAGAATAGTTAATTAGGTTAATTATTAATTAGTTAGTCATAGTTATTTAATTTTATAATTAATTAATTAGTGTAAATTAATTAGTTAGTTCCAATTTGTAATAATTAGGTAGAATAGTTAATTAGGTTAATTATTAATTAGTTAGTCATAGTTATTTAATTTTATAATTAATTAATTAGTGTAAATTAATTAGTTAGTTCCAATTTGTAATAATTAGGTAGAATAGTTAATTAGGTTAATTATTAATTAGTTAGTCATAGTTATTTAATTTTATAATTAATTAATTAGTGTAAATTAATTAGTTAGTTCCAATTTGTAATAATTAGGTAGAATAGTTAATTAGGTTAATTATTAATTAGTTAGTCATAGTTATTTAATTTTATAATTAATTAATTAGTGTAAATTAATTAGTTAGTTCCAATTTGTAATAATTAGGTAGAATAGTTAATTAGGTTAATTATTAATTAGTTAGTCATAGTTATTTAATTTTATAATTAATTAATTAGTGTAAATTAATTAGTTAGTTCCAATTTGTAATAATTAGGTAGAATAGTTAATTAGGTTAATTATTAATTAGTTAGTCATAGTTATTTAATTTTATAATTAATTAATTAGTGTAAATTAATTAGTTAGTTCCAATTTGTAATAATTAGGTAGAATAGTTAATTAGGTTAATTATTAATTAGTTAGTCATAGTTATTTAATTTTATAATTAATTAATTAGTGTAAATTAATTAGTTAGTTCCAATTTGTAATAATTAGGTAGAATAGTTAATTAGGTTAATTATTAATTAGTTAGTCATAGTTATTTAATTTTATAATTAATTAATTAGTGTAAATTAATTAGTTAGTTCCAATTTGTAATAATTAGGTAGAATAGTTAATTAGGTTAATTATTAATTAGTTAGTCATAGTTATTTAATTTTATAATTAATTAATTAGTGTAAATTAATTAGTTAGTTCCAATTTGTAATAATTAGGTAGAATAGTTAATTAGGTTAATTATTAATTAGTTAGTCATAGTTATTTAATTTTATAATTAATTAATTAGTGTAAATTAATTAGTTAGTTCCAATTTGTAATAATTAGGTAGAATAGTTAATTAGGTTAATTATTAATTAGTTAGTCATAGTTATTTAATTTTATAATTAATTAATTAGTGTAAATTAATTAGTTAGTTCCAATTTGTAATAATTAGGTAGAATAGTTAATTAGGTTAATTATTAATTAGTTAGTCATAGTTATTTAATTTTATAATTAATTAATTAGTGTAAATTAATTAGTTAGTTCCAATTTGTAATAATTAGGTAGAATAGTTAATTAGGTTAATTATTAATTAGTTAGTCATAGTTATTTAATTTTATAATTAATTAATTAGTGTAAATTAATTAGTTAGTTCCAATTTGTAATAATTAGGTAGAATAGTTAATTAGGTTAATTATTAATTAGTTAGTCATAGTTATTTAATTTTATAATTAATTAATTAGTGTAAATTAATTAGTTAGTTCCAATTTGTAATAATTAGGTAGAATAGTTAATTAGGTTAATTATTAATTAGTTAGTCATAGTTATTTAATTAGATTAGTTATTTAGTTAATTATTTAATCAAATTAATTATTTAATTAGTTATTTCATTCAATTAGTTATTTAATTAGATTAGTTATTTAATTAGTTAATTCATGTATTAATTAGTTAACTAGTTTAATTAATTATTTTGTAATTAATTAGTTAATCTAGTTAGTTAATTAAAGTAATTATTTAAATTAGCTCATTATTATAATTACTTAATTAATTAGCTTAGCATTTAATTATTTACTTGTTGTAATAATTAATTCGCTTAGATTACTAGCTTATTTATTCAAGTTTTGTAATAATTAATTAGTTAGTTAGTTCATTCAGATCCTCCTGCGCGAGGGCAAACAAAGTTGTAATAATGTGTATGCCTTCCAAACCCACGTCTTTCTCCCTTTTATTTACTAGCTTATGATTAGGGATGGCAATTTAAAACCGGCCCGACGGGGACCCGACCCCCCGACCCCGAATGGCACGGTTTTTCCCCAGAAAAAACTCCCCACGGGCCGGGAATGGTATTAAAAAATAAATCCCCGATCATTTTTGGGCCGGGGACGGTGATACCTTCCCCAGCCCCGGACTCGCCCTAGCCCCGTCCCGAAACCCCGTCCCTATTTGCCCCGGTATGAAAGTACAGTTATACCCCTCCCTATATATATATATATATATGTTTCCTATTCTGTGTGTACTCAGTTTAGTCTATCTATCTATCTCTCTCTCTCTCTCCCTCTCTCTCTCTCTAAAACACTCCCCTCACTTCCACGTCGATCTCCCTCCCTCCCACGCCGACCTCCCTCCCGCACCGATCTCCTTCCCTCCCACGCCGACCTCCCTCCTTCCGACCTCACTGCTTCACACCCCGATCTCCACCACTGCCTCCCTCCGATCTGCCTCACGTCGATCTCTCTCCCTCCCTCCGATCTGCCTCACGTCGATCCCTCTGCTTCCCTTCAATCGCCGTCGTCCCTCCATTCCGTTGCTTCTGCCGCCTCATCCATCTGAGCTCAGATCTGATGAAGATGAAGATGAAGAAAATGATGTGTTATGTTTTTTATTTTTATTTTTTACATAGCTCAAATCTGCCTTTTATCAAAAAATAAATTTAAAAAAAAGGCAGATTTGCATAAATAAAAGTAAAAGTTCAAAAATAATTGCACTATTTGGTAAAACTAAAAGGCAGATTTTTTATTTTTATTTTTTATGCAGATCTGTTGATGATATTGTTGTTGTTGTCAACATGTTGATGAGTGTTTGTGCTCAGATCTGTTGGATGTTTATGTTGTTTTTTTTTTTGTTTTTTTTTATTTTTTATTTTAGCCGGGGAATTATCGGGGTCGGGGAAACCCGATCCCCGTTGGGGGACGGGGGCGGGGGTGGTAATAGGCTCCCCGTCAGGGATCGGGACCGGGGACGGGGAAATTTCTACTATCGCGGATCGGGGGCGGGGAGTGTGATCCCCGGCCCCGCCCCGGCCCGTTGCCATTCCTACTTATGATGGTTAGATTAGGGACATCATGTTTAATTTAGCATACTTCATGTTTGCATCCATTTGTATTGCATGCACCCGGGCTCGGTTCATCATTCTTATTCACATTGTCGTATCAATACTTCTTTGAATACATGCTTAGACCGCATGCGATCAAATCATTTCATTTGTCATATTAGTAGCCGAGCCTAGTAATTGCACATCACATGTGTTGCATTTAGTTAGGAATCATGCATATTTCCTAAATTTTGTTTTGTAGCTTGCTTGCTGGACGTCGGTAAATATGTGAGTTTTTATGCTTTAGCATCCCGCTTGTACATAATTTTCTTATTATGTTTAGCATCCTACCATAAGGCTAATTGCTTAAATGATAAACTGTTTGAATGCCTGTGGATGAATGCTCGTTGTTTGAATTGGAACAATTCAACAAATGTGCGTCTTAAGCCCAATTTGTTAAGTGGCAAATCATGTTTTAAACCCACTATATTTGGTGGCAAATCCGTAAACTTTAAGCACACTTGAGGTGGCAAATTCAATCCATTTTCGCAAACAAACATGAAATCAAATTGTTCCTGTGATAACCTCGTTCCATAATACGCTAATTGGTCTTTATTATGAATTTGATTATGTGTCTGATATGATTTTGTGTACCAATTATGTGAATATATGAGGTTTTGAATTTCTATCTGCTCACCGTAGGAATATCTGTTTGATTATCTGCTTTGGAAATTAAATTGAAGGCCTTATCGGCCACAGCACCCGAAATTGATTACGCCACTGGGATTAGCGTAATTTTTAGAACCTACGGTGAAATTTAATTGGAAATTGATTCGGATCAAATTAATTAGATTAAAATGTTGTCATAGTGCTCAAATTATTTAAATATTGGTTATATTGGTCAGTGGACTTATACATGAGAGGCCATATACACTCAAGCTCTCTCTTTAATTAACATTGGCTGATTTAACTCTAAGAAAAGGGGAGAGAGTCGGCTATAGAGAGAGAAATGGAGAGAATTGTTCAATCTTAGCTCAAAGCTTGGAAACCTTGGAGATTACTCAAGAATTGGCTATAAATTGTGAGAATTAAAGCTCCTAGGTGAGTATTTCTTGAATTCTAGTTTGTAATTTTGTGCATTCAAGCTAATTGGGTAATCAAGAGTAAGAATTGACAAGAAATGAGTTGGTTTTGTTGAATGTGAGGTCAATAGACACATGCATGTAGGAAATTGCTATGAATTTCCATGTTTGAGCATAAATGTATAATCCATGTTGAGTTTTAGTTGAAATCCACGTATTTGATCACCTCTTCACCAAATAAGTTGAGAATAATGTGTATCTCCCACATGCATGTACAATCCATGGGAGTAGAAGCTTTGAATGCATGAAGTTGTTATGTTGGTAATAAATTTAGAGGAAAATGAGACATGTATGTGCTTGATTTATGAAATTGAGCTCCATATTGATGTAAATGGGTGTTTGTATCATGATAGCATGAATATATTTGAAGTTTGAGCCATGAAATGTAAGTTGGGTTGATTTGAATGCTGGATTGGAGCTCAAGAACAATTCTGGGTTTTCTAGAATTTCGATGTCCGCTCGAGCGGGGGAACCGCCGCTCGAGCGTGAAATTCGTGCTCCCAGCACATTTTGCAGACATGACTCCCACTCGAGCGGGGAGCCATGTAGAGAGGCCTTCCGCTCGAGCGCTAGAATGAACACGTGAGCGTAAATTTGACATATCCAGCACTTTTGCAGGCCTCAAGGGTCCGCTCGAGCGGGGCAGTCCACGCTCGAGCGGGGACCCTATTTTCTGAAATTTTGAAAATGCATTATGTGTTCTGTTTTCCATTCCCTTTCACTTCTAAGCACTCTTAGGCATACGTTGAGCATTGTAATTGAATTAAAGAGATAAGAATGAAGCTTAAAGAGGAATATGTGAATTAAAGAACTGATTGGATTATTTGTGACCCATATGTGTTATGTGATATGTAGGGTGAAGCTCTAGGGCAAATCCACAAGCCGATCACTGTGAATAATATCTTAACAAGATATTTGAAATCTGTTGTTGTCCAATTGTTTACTTCTATGTAAGTTTTGTAAGTTCACTAGTTTGAATTATGGACAAACGTTTTGACATGAATGAATGGGCCGAAGGCCGTTTTGATACGAATAAATGAAAGGCCTAAAGGCCAGTTTGATGTGAAAGTTTGAAAGGCCTAAAGGCCAGTTTGATATGAAAGTCTGAAAGTCCTAAAAGCCAGCTTGACAAGAAAGAATGAATGGGCTAAAGGCTATTTTGACATGAATGGATGCGCCAAAGGCCGTTTTGACATGAATGGATGGGCCAAGGCCGTTTTGACATGAATGGATGGGCCAAAGGCCGTTTTGACATAAATGGATGGGCCAGGCCGTTTTGACAGGAATGAAAGATAAATGGGCCAAAGGCCAGTATGTTTGGAACCACAGTCATTTGACTTAAATTGTGTATATAAATGTTGAATAAAAATGTGAATTGGGCCCAAGGCCGTTCGGAGTATGTTGTTCTACATATCGTTTGTATCTTCTTATTTGATATTATTCATTGGGCTATCGCTAATGCTCATTCATGTGTTTGTAGGTGAGCCAAGAGAGGTCCAGACCCAGTCCCAGTGAAGTCTGTATGGAACAACCGAGTTTTGGAGAGTCAGCCCTAGTGTCTCACGCACGAGACTCGTCTTCGCCTTTCTGCTATGCTATGTTATTTTTGTCATGTTGGCGAGGACTTTGCATATGTCTGTATATAGTTTTCATGGGTTGACCTAGTTTTTAGATGATCCTGTTTGTAAAGAACTTATGCTATTGTATTTCTATTGTGAGTTATTAACATATATATATGTTTGGTTGTTTGGATGTGTCATGTAAGCATAGTTCTATGGACAAAGTTTTGAACTGCTTCCGTTTGGCCTCCATTAACTCTGTTAAAATACATTTGTTTTGGTTTGAGGCCGTAGGTAATCTCATGATTACTGGCCGGTTATGTCCTTAACCCACGGGGGCAGGTTCGGGTCATGACAGTTCCAATTTGAGCAAACTAGTCTATACTTATATGCTTCACATAATAATTTTTGAGGATTTATTAAATAATCAGAATAAGAACATATATTGTACATACGAATCATATCATAATTAGTAGAGGCCGATCTTTGATCGGGTGAGTGGGGTGCTCATTATTGACCTTCCCTTCTCATACCTAAGTTCCCGAACCAAGACATTTTGGTGACAACAAACTAATGGCCTTTGGCATGAGTCATGGGTTTCCTAAATTTCCCAAAAATATTTAAGTGGCGACTCTGAAATCTGGCAAAGCAGTCCATTTTTGGCATTTGATTCAAACATCGATTTTACAAAAGAAATTGTCAGATTTGGACTCTTTTTTTGTTTCCACTGTTTCACATTGCACTTGTGAAATCATATTCAGAACCAACACACAAGTGGAGTCCGATATTGTAGGGCTATTCATTCTTCCAAAAGAGAGCACGAAAAACCGAGCTACAGCCATTTACCAAACATTAGACTTTTCCATCTCAAAACAATGCAATGTCAACATTATATATTAATTCATGAAAAATATACTTTTATATCAGAAAACAGGGCAGTGGATACAAAGCACTGAGAATCTCTAAGTACGTGTCTGCCAGTAGGTTATACAAGCACTACCAAAGCCATTTCACCGGTACTAACCGGAAGAATTGTTACCTAATTGCCCGAGTTTCTAGACTTTTACTAAGGACACATAGGCCAACATAACACCTCCTAATTAGATTCACCAAGGTACACATCCATTTTTCTAAAAACAATACATTTTCAATGTTTAAATGTGAAACGATGCTCAATACAAGATGTATGAGTAATTAGTTTCAATTAACCTAATTCTCATACAATTTCTATAACAATCAAAACTATCCTCTATCGATAGCCCAAAACATTTATTTCTACTCAACAGATAATTTTCCAACAACAGATATAATATCATAAATTTCAAAATGGAGCGATAATATATATCCAACTCCACTCTTATCATCAACAGATACATTTCTATTATCTTTTCAAACCCAACATCTTTTCATTTTCTTTCATAAATCAAACATCAATGATTTTCAAACAAAACCTCATTTTACTTTCAAAATCACATTTAAGGAAAGAATTTCCAACATTTCAAAACAACCCAACAATATACACATTCCCACAACCTTTCTCAAGAATTTATTTGAAAAACCTCTCTTTTACATTTCAAAATCAAACCCTGTATTTAACCCAAAATCTCCAAATCACTAAACCTTTTCAAAGAGCAAATAACTAAGTTAAGAATCATATCAAAGATTGAAGAAATCCCCACCTTAAGAGTAGAAGAGGAAGAGAACAAGGATGGAAGTTTAGCGGAGCCAAAAACAAGATCCTCTTCGATTAAAACAAACTTTCCACAAGCTCTACCTTTTTCTCCAAGGAACAATGGTGGAGAAATCAATGGATTAGGGAGTATTTGAGGTATTTAGGCAATAATTAGAGAGAGAGAGAGAGAGAGAGAGAGAGAAAGTGAAAAAAATAGGGTTTGGACTGTTTTAGAGAAAGAGAGAGAGAGAGAGATGAAGTGAAAAAGTGAAAAAAATCCATTTTCCTCGAGCTAATATATGCATAGACCGCTTGAGCGACCAAACTACCGCTCAAGCGTCAGACACAATAAGTGACACCGCTTAAGAGACCAAAAACAATGCTCGAGTGCACAACACCCTTCTTCCAGAAGTTTAGACATACAAAAGACCACTCGAGTGAAGATCACCCATTCCCAGAAGTTTTACAAGTTTGCAAAAATACTAAGAGATCTCAAAGACTGTTCGAGCAACAAAAAAATTGCTTGAGCGAACCAGAAGTGAAACAGACCGCAACTCTATTGAGAAACTAACTCCCAACCTGTTTCAAACACAACCAACAACTCAACTCAACTATCAACAATATGATAAAGGGCATAAACAATAATTAAAGGTACAAAATCCTGGATCTAAGAGCATGAAAATGGTCAGGTCTAATCCAGAATCGTTATATTACTATTCAATTTGACTCAACTTACTATTATATCAAACTTAACTTACTATCAATTAAAAATGAAACCCCATTGACTATTGAGTTGTAAGTAGAGTCCAATGACTGGTAAATATTGTGTTTATAAATGATAAGTATTATCTTAATGAGTCATAAGTATTGCCATAATAATAGGTAATTATTGTCACAATTTATTTATTATAAGTAAATTAAAATATCCACTTACTATTCCATCAAATTTAACCCACTATTTAATCAAACACAACTTACTACTCAATGATACTACGCTTACTACTCTATCAGATTTGACTCACAATTGTGAAATTAATAAAAAAAAATTAATAAAAAAAAATATAGATTTAAAATTTATTTAAAAAATAAAAAATTATACACAATTTGAATAAAAAAAACTTACTATAAAATGTTTATAATGTTTTTTATTTTTTATTTATTTTTAATATTATATCAAAAATTAATTTTTCACGATAATGACTGTTTTAAAAAATTAGTAAATTTTAACAAATTTTAATAAATTAATAGTTACATATCATATTTTACTTTTATAAATCATAATAAGACAAAATATGGAGGAAAAATAGTTGAATATAGTGTGTAATTAGTTTTATGTATTTAAAATTAATTTAAATGCAAAAGAGGGCACAATTTTCAATAAATGAGGGTGACATGTTTAGCGGGTAATATTTTAAATAGTAAGCATATTCATAATAAATAGTATGTGAGTGAATAGTAAATAGAAGGGTTTTTTACTGATAAATCATATTTAGAGTTGTTTTAACCCAATAAGTCCACTAAGGAAAATTATAATCTAGTTAGTCCCATATATTTATACTTTTATTCCATGAGATCTTCTTTTGAGTGGTGTTATTAGCACCCCATGAATTATTTTGAAACCCCAATTTCTTTGGACCCTCGCTTATAAATTTTAAAACCCTTAAAATTTCTTTTTTCCCCCCCCCAAATAATACCAAAATTATCCTTAAACATCCACCCATTGAATGTACACCCCCACACCCCCAAAAAAAACGTTCCTTCCAAAAAACCCTAACAAAACGCACTAAGAAGAAGAAGAGTCTCATCCTTTTCAAAACCCACGAAGAAGAAGAAGAAGAAAAAGAATATTGTCTTTACTGGTTTAATCATTGTCACAGTTGGTATGCTCTCTCTCTCTCTCTCTCTCTCTCTCTCTTTCCATCTCTCTCTCTCTCTCTCTCTCTCATTCCTTCTTCAAAACTGAAACTACCGAACTTGAAAAAATAAAATTTCTACGAGTGTTAAGAATTTTAACTGTTAAAAGTGTTAACAAATTTCCATGTTTGGACTTGCATTCCCAAACAAATCATCTATGTTCAGGAATGTGCTCAAGAACAAATAAGTAATGTTTGGGCCTATATTCCCGAACTTGAAAAAGTGAAAACTTCTTCAATTGTTAACAATTTTGACCTTTCAATGTGTTAAGAAATTTCCATGTTCGAACTTACATTCCCAAACATTATTTATTTGTTCGGGAACATATTCCTGAACAAATAAGTAATGTTCGGACCTGTATTCCCAAACTTGAAAAATGAAAATTTTTGCAAGTGTTAACAATTTTGATCATTCAATGTGTTAAGAAATTTTCATATTTTGACCATTCAATGTAGATAATCAAATGGTTGTCACCGTTGCCGTTGGAATATTGCTGCCAATGGGTTTTCAAGGTTTTGAGGGTGGGTAGGTTTTGAAGGTGGGATTTGGCGAAGATGGATGTGTGGTGATGGAGGTGGGTGCTCTCATAAACCCTAATTCATGATGTAATGGGTGTGTGGGTTTAATTGTGAGTTGGAGTGTCTCAAAATTAATGATGTCCTTTGTAATAATTTTATTTGAGATTATTATTGTAATAAAAGAAAGGCTAAAAATTGGAGGGTCTAAAATAATTTGTAGGGTACTAATAGCAACACTCCTTCTTTTCTTGATTTATATTGTTTGTTGGACTATTATACCCTTATGTCTATTGTTGATATGTATTACATACAAAAAGGATATACACATTTCCTTTTTATTGCTACTTCTATTTTGGTAGTTACCATTATTCACATTTTTCTTTTTGATAAGTTTCATTCACATTTGTGGTATTGTTTCATTGTGCTAGGGTTTCGAAACTCTAGTTTACACATGGTGATGAAATAATATTATGTTCATCCATTGTTGCAGTGAAACTTTGTGTTCCTCCATTGTCACTTTGTTTTCGAATTTCTGTGTTCGTCCATTATTGCTTTGTATTTGAAACTCTATATTTCTCCATTGTTGTAAGTCAAAACTCTATTTTTGTCTAGTCAATTTTGTTACAAACATATTCTGTAATGGTGGGTTTGGTTTGATTTGGATTCGTGGAATGGTGAAATTGTATAGATTGTTAATGATAGCGATAATGATAAAGATGATGATGAAGATAAAGATGTGGGTATTTTTTTATTTTTAATTTTTTGAATTTTTAATTCTATTGCTACCATTGTTTCTAATTTTTTGTCAATTAGTGTGAATGTTTATATTTCATATTATTTGAAAGTCTGAGAAATAAGTGTTGGAATATAGATATGGACATAATTATATATTTTGCAAAATATGAATGTTCGCATATCGTTGTTTATTTGTTACTATACTTATTGTTTGAACAACCATTTTTTGTTACAATTAAACAATTGAAATTGTCATTTTTTTCTTTCTTTCAATTTTGTTTCATGTTGTAGTGTGAATGTTCACGTTGGTATGAATTTAGTTTTTCTAAGGTTTGTTAATTGTAAATTGTAAGCATTCACATTGTATTTTGGTATAAGTTTTTTTTTTTTTTTTGAAGTTTTTTCGAAAGTTAGTTGTATTTTGTTATTTTTTTTACTATGCTTGTTGGTTGAACAATCATTTTTGTTACCATTGAACAATCGAAATAGTTTATTTTCATTTTTTTCAATTTTATTTTATATTTTTATGTTGTAGTGTGAATGTTCACATTGGTATGAGTTTTTTTTTAAAAAAAAAAAAAAAACTAATTGTATATTAATTGTAAATTGTGAACATTCACATTATATTTTGATATAAGTTTTGTTTTTTCGAAAGTTAATTGTATGTTTGTTGTTTTTGTTACAATGTTTGTTAGTTGAACAATCATTTTTGTTACTATTGAACAATTGAAATAGTCATTTTTCACTTTTTTTTTTCAATTTTATTTTATGTTTTCGCGTTGCAGAGTAAATGTTTACATATGAGTTTTTTTTTTTTAAAGGCTAGTTATATGTTAATTATAAATTGTGAACATTCACATTGTATTTTTGTATGAATTTTATTTTTTTAAAAGTTAGTTGTATGTTTGTCATTTATTGTGAACATTCACATTGTACTTTAGTATGTATTTTATTTTTTTAAAATTTAGTTGTATGTTTGCTATTTACTGTGAACATTCACATGATATTTTAATTATCATTCAGATTTTTTGTTGTGTTATTTTTAAAATTTTCAAATTATAAAAAAGTTCAAAATTCATAATTTGAGATTTTCTCCATGGAATGTAGGAGAGATTTTCTCCTTAGAATAAGACAGATTTTCTCCATGAAATAAGAAGAATATTTTCTCTTTAGAATAAGGGAGAGATTTTCTCCATAAAATGAGGAACTACTGTTATGTATTAGTTTCAAAATAGAAACATGTGCAAAAAATTAGAAAGGATGATTTGGTTATATTACATTAAACAGGACTTAATAGAATACTCAAAAAGAATACAGGAAATATGGCGATCTTGATTTGGACCCGACCCATTTATTGCTTTGATTTCGGGAAACCATGTCTGTGACGGTTGTTCTTTCCTCTTTATATTTGGTTTTGGCTTCAGGGGTCAACATCATCCTTGTTGGTATTGACACTATCTTCTTTTCTTGGTCTTATTCTACTCCAAGGGTCGACACTAGCCTTGGAAAGGTCGACACCTTCGTGATGTTGTGTTCCTGGATAGCTACTGGAATTTAGGGTCAACACCAACCTTTGTTGGTGTGCACACTTGCCTTTTGTTGTTGGTTTTTGGGGTTGACACCAATCTGGGAGGTGTCGACCTTTTTCTGCTACTGAAATTGTTATTGGCTACTGAAATTTCGTGTCGACACCTCTTGTCTGAGGGTCGACACCATGTCTGCTACCAACATTGGTGTAATGCTATTTCTTTTTGAGGGTCGACACCTCTGGTCCGAGGGTCAACCACTGTGTTCTTTTTCCTAGATTTCAGTCCGATTTTAGGCCCTACTTTTTGGGGATTTTGACTTATTCTTTTGGCTTGACTTTGGGACTTTATTTCACTTTAACCTAATACTATAAATAGGGTCCTCACTTACCATTTTCTTCACTTTTATCTTCACTCTTCTTCTGTAAAATCGTGAATCTCTTCCTCTCTCTCTTTTTCAACTCACTTTTTTCACAAAGATCTTCAGATCTACTCATGTAGAAGCATCTCCTTACTTTTCTCATTTGAGATTAAGTGTAGAGCTTGCCGAGGGCTTCATTTTGATCAGAGCAAATCATTGTTTCATCTCCGTCGACTTTTAGATTTTTCTTCCTTCTTCCTCTTCTAAGCTTGAGGTAGGGATTTTTTACACTTTCTTATGGTATTTAACTTAGGTATTTGCTATTTCTAAAATAACTTTGTGATTTGGGAATTTTCGGTCAAAACTAGGGTTTTGGGCTTAAAAATCAAATGAGGGGTTTTCGAATGAGATCTTGAAAATGGTTATGGAATTGAAAATGAGGTTGAGTTATTGTAAAGTGGTTGGTTTTGACACTTGGAATTGATTTCGGAAGAAAATGAGGCTTTGCCCTAAATATCATAAATGTTGATTATGGAGTTGATGTTGGAAATGTGAAATTAGGTGAATATTGATGAAGATGGTGGAGTTGGATATGTATTACCACTCACATCTTGGAATTCGAAAAGTTATCTTTATAGAAAATTATTTAACTATTTAGACATATTTGTTTTGGGCTATCGATGGAAAATTGCCATGGTTGTTGTAGAGATTGCATGAGGATTTAGGTGAACTGAAACCAATTTCTTATTCATTTGCATTGAACATCAAAAATGTTATTGTTTTGAGAAAAATAGGTGAATCTGGAAAGTGAATGTAATCTTGTTGAAATAAGTTGACCTGAGTATCCATAGTGTAAGTCCTAAAAACCGCGTGTATACATGGGTGTTGATCCTGCGAACAAAATTTTTGTGAAATGTTAATAGTAGTGCTTGGACAGCCTACGTTTACATGGGTCCCGGTTTACGATTTCCTCCAGAAGAAATTTCTGGAAAAGGCTGTTATTGTTTTGAAATTCCCAAAATGTGATTCATTGTCCTGTTTTCTAAGGTAACGGAAGTGGTTATGAATTTTGATAGAAACCTGACATTGCATGGTTTTAAAGGAAATATAAAATGTTTTGTACAAGCATTGCGTATGCATATTACCCTATATCTCTTTTAAACTTCATAAATTGTGTTGGAGTATTTCTACTAGGCTTTGGCTCATCCTATGTGGGAAAGACATTTCAGATGCTAATAATATGCCTCCACCAAGGCAATAGTTTGGGAGGAATTGGAGGAAGGGTGTCATTTTATGTATTTGTTATACTTATTTTTGTACAAGCCAAGGGTTTTAATTGTATTGGATCTAAATCCACTTTTGTTATAACCAAGTATTGACTTGGAAAGCAGTAAGCCCTTAGGGCATTTCGTATCTGTTCAACTTCCATTATATTTTTGTATTTTACAACATATGCTATAGATTCAGGGCCCGACTTGTGAATATATACCCGCATATGTTACTCTTTTGTAAACTCAATTGAATTTAATGGAAGATACTTACTTTATCATTGTTGTTACTTATTGATATTACGGATGAGTTATTGTATTTGTTTCGGGGTGTTACAACTTAGTATCAAAGCTTATCAAATTTGAATACTTTGGGTGTGGGAAGTGGTTTTTACCACCATGGGTTTATCTCGCTTGATAGAGATATTTGTGTGTATAGTATGCTATGTGATAACATGCTTATGTGATTTTATGGGTATAAAATTTAATTTCTAAGATGTTGATTAGGTCTATGGGTTTCTAAAGTTAGAAGAGTACTTGATCACTAGTATTTCTAATTGGAACTCTGGCAACGCCACAGGACGATCATTATCTAGAAAGGAAATTCATATGTGTTTATGTGATTAGGTGCTTATGTGGACTGAATTAATGTAGTCTATCACATTAGGACTCGAGTAAGTTAGCTTCGACATATTTGTAAATGTGCTAATCTCTGGTGTTACCTTTATTAGGATGTCAGGACGAGGACGTGGTAGTAGTAGGTGTGGTAGGCCTAGATGGCAAGAGGTGCCGTTACCAAATGATATTCCGGCACAGGAGGAAGGGGTTGGTCAGGCCAATGTAGCCAAACCAGTTGGTCGGCAGGCTATGGGTGCTTTGGCTTGAGAAATGGCTAGAGCCTTATGGGAATCCATGAACATTCTCAGGGCTGAGAATCAAGACCAGGCCCATGTTGCTGAAATAGGGCAGTCATTCTTAAAGAGGTGGTTCTTCCAGTCAAATCTGGACGAGTTTATAGGGGATCTGAAAGAGCCCTTGAAACCGGATGAATGGCTCGAGCAGATAGTGAAGACATTTGAGATGTTTGGCATCGAGGATGATGGTTTGAGGGTGACCTGGGCAGCCTTCCAGTTAAAAGGAGATACTGGTCAATGGTGGAAGTATGCACGTGGGTGCATTGCAGTGACTTTGAAGGCTTTCGTCAACGCTTTCCAGGACAAGTTTTTACCTCCCACTGCTAGGGAGAAGTTGAGAGATTAGTTTCTAAAGCTCAAGCAGCTTAGCTTACATATAGCCGAGTTTGAGGCAGCTTTCCCTAGCCTCTCTAGATTTGCACCGGAGCTTGTGGCAATGGAGAAACGCCATTGTTTAGAGTTTGAGAAGAGGTTAAGGACTGAACTCCTTTTCAAGGTAGTCGTATCGATGATTGGGGATTACGAACACCTTGTGAAGGCGACGGCTCATTTGGAGACCGTTATCCTGACAAAGGATGAGTGAATAAGGGGTTCCAGGAGGGGTCAAGAGGTTCAGGGGGAAACGTGGGACAATAAGAGGCAGAAGGGTTTTACTCCACAACAGTCCTAGGCAGCACAGTCTAGATCCACCTTTCCTGTGCCGGGTTCGGGTTCAGGGAGAGGTAATTTGGGAGGCTTCTCTTATTATAAGTGTGGCCAGTTAGGTCACAAATCTCCAGCTTGCCCGCAGAGAGAAGGAAGGCAATAGTCTGCTCCGTTTGCGGTTTGTTCCCAAAGCCAGAGTTAGGGGAAGGGGCAGCTGCCTACCTATTATCAGTGTGGGCAATCAGGGCATATGAAGAGGTTTTGCTCTTAGTTGGGTGGCACACCTAGCGTGTTTGGTTCAAGGTAGACACTGAGCCACCAGCCTGCACAGTCAACATAGGCCTCGAGGGCCAATTAGGGAGCCTCTTCGGCTCAATTGGTGCAACAAACTTATGCTCAAAAGATGAGCAGGTAGAGCAGAGACCTACAGGATGTGTGTATGCTATCACTACGCCAGACTTGGTACCAGTGCCTTCGGTAGTGAGAGATACTTTCTTGTTATGCAATTCTATTGCCAATGTATTGATTGATACAGGTGCATTCCATTCTTTTATTTTGTCTGCATTTGCATCAACATTGGGATTAGAATTGGATCGATTAGCATCCCCACTCAGTGTAGAATCACTTGTTGGTGGTGAGACTGTTTTGGAATAGGGGTGTCGGGGTTATGAGATAGAGGTTGCCGATCACCGACTTCCTTTTGCATTTATATTGATTAACATGTTGGGTTTTGATGCTATATTGGGTATGGAATGGTTGTCATCGTATCGGGCTGTCATAAATTGTTACCGTCATAGGATTACTGTATGTACCTTGAGTGGCGATTGTTTTTATTTCATGAAGGACAGAGCCGTTAGAGCTTCATTACCAGTATGTGATCCGCGAGGTCAGAGTGAGCTTAGTGGTCTCCTTACAAACTTCTTGGGTAGTGAGTGTGATGAAGTCTGAGTTAAATTGCCAAGGGTAGTTTGTGAATACCCAGATGTTTTTCCCGAGGATCTCACTAGTTTCCCACCTCACCTTGAGATTGAGTTCTCTATTGACTTGTTGCCTGGCACGGCATCAATTTCCATTGCACCGTACAGATTTGCACCCACCGAGTTAAGTGAGTTAAAGATTCAACTCTAGGAATTATTAGACAAGGGCTTTATCCACCCTAGTGCATCGCCTTGGGAAGCACCGACTCTCTTTGACAAGAAGACGGATGGTACACTACTACTTTGTATTGACAACCGAAAGTTGAACTGGGTAACTATCAAGAACAAGTACCCAACGCCTCATATAGACGATTTGTTTCACTAGTTGAAGTGGTCTTGTTGCTTTTCTAAAATAGATTGGGATCGAGTTACCATCAGCTAAGGGTGAAGGAAGAGGATATCTAAAAAATGGCATTTTGTACACAGTATTGTCATTACGAATGTCTAGTGATGCCTTTTCGGTTAACCAATGCACCTACCATGTTTATGGATTTGATGAATAGGATACGAGAGTTCCTAGACCGTTTTGTGGTCGTCTTTGTTGACGACATTTTGATTTACGCACCCTTTGAGGAAGAACACGAGGAACACTTGCGAGTTGTGCTTGAGTTGCTTAGAGCCCCACAAATTGTATGCTATGTTCGAGAAGTGTGAATTTTGGCTGAAAGAAGTCAAGTTCTTAGACTATGTAGTGTCTGGAGAACGGGTAACTGTAAATTCCTCTATGATAGAAGTAGTACACGATTAGGAACAACCTAAGAACGCCTTTGAGATTTGTAGTTTCTTGGGATGGGCTGGATATTACCGCCGTTTTGTGAAAGATTTCTCTAGATTAGCCTCACCTTTGACTAGGCTGACGACAAATGGTCAAATTTGTGTGGAGTGAGACTTGTGAGAAGTCGTTCCAAGAGCTTAAGGTTAGACTTACTACTGCTCCAATACTGATTATTTCGGAGAGGGATTTGGGCTATTTCGTGTATTGAGATACGTCACGGGAAGGTTTGGGTTGTGTCTTGATGCAAGATAGAAAGGTAGTAGCTTATGACTCACGACAGTTAAAAGCATACGAGAGAAACTATCCCACCCATGACTTAGAGCTAGCAGCTATGATCTTTGCCTTGAAGATTTGGAGGCATTATTTGTACGGTGAGAGATTTGAGGTATTCTCCGATCATAAGAGTTTGAAATATCTATTTTTGCAGAAGGATTTGAATTTGAGGCAAAGAAAGTGGATGGAATTTATGGAGGACTACGAATTTGAGTTGTACTATTATCCCGGGGAAGGCCAATGTGATGGCCGACACCTTGAGTAGGAAGTCCTTTAGTAGTGCAGCTAGTATTGCCATCCAAGAATGGGAGATGTTGGGTGCTATTGGTGAGTTTAACTTGTATCTTGGCGAGTCTGTCGAATCAGCCACTTTGTTTACCATTATTGCGCAACCTACTCTTGTGAACCGAGTTATAGAAGCGCAGAGGGGTAATCTGGAGGTAGAAACCCTCCAGGAGAAGATCACTAATGGAAAGGTAGAAAAGGGCTTGAATGTGTACTCTAACTCGAGTGTTAGATTCCTTGACCGTCTTTTCATGCCGGAGTCTTGTTGAGAGAAAGTACTCTGAGAGTTTCACCATTCACGCCTAGGAGGGCACCCGAGAGGCATAAAGATGTATCACGATCTTAGTCGCCAGTTTTGGTGGAGAGGTATGAAAAAGGACATAGATGTGTTTGTGTCAAAGTGCCTTACTTGTCAGCAAGTGAAGACCAAGCATCAAAGGCCAACGGGTTTGTTATAAGCCTTTCCTATAGTTGAGTGGAAGTGGGAGCATGTCACAATGAATTTTTTTTGTGGGTCTTCCAAGGACTCAACAGGGGAATGATGCCATTTGGGTGGTAGTTGACTGATTGACCTAGTCAACGCACTTTGTACCTATGCGCATGAGTGACTCGGTAGATTATCTTGCCGACCTTTATGCTAGGAACATTGTTCGACTTCATGGGGTCCCTATGACTATTGTTTCAGATAGAGACCCGTGTTTCATGGCTCGGTTATGGCAGAGCCTGCAGAATGCCTTGGGCACTAGGTTGACTTTTAATACCACCTATCATCCTCAGACTGACGAGTAGTCAGAGCGTACTATATAGATCCTGGAGAATATGCTTCGGGGTTGTGTTTTTGACTTTAAGGGGTCATAGGAGAGGCACATGCCTTTAGTAGAGTTTGCCTACAACAATAGCATCCAATCGAGTATTGGTATGGAACCATTTGAGGCCTTGTATGGCCAACTGTGTAGATCTCCTGTGTATTGGGCTAAGGTGGGTGATACACCTATGCTAGGTCCTAAGTTAGTCTGGGAAACGACAGAGAAAGTAGCGCTCATTTTTAAGAGGTTGGTTATGGCTCAGAGTTGCTAGAAGAGCTATGTCGACCGTAAGAGGAGATCATTATCCTTTGAGGTAGGAGGTCACGTCTTCTTGAAGATATTAGCTAGATGGGATTTGATCAGGTTTAGGAAGAGTGAGAAGTTGTCTCCTAGGTTTATTGGACCTTTTGTGATCCTAGAGCAGATTGGAGAGATAGCTTATTGTTTGGCCTTACCGCCACAACTTTCTGGGGTCCATGATGTGTTTCATATCTGTATGCTTCGGAAGTATGAGCCAGATCTATCACGCGTCTTGGATTGGACTGAGTTAGAGGTAAATGAGGATGCCTCATATGAGAAGAGACTGATTAAAGTTTTAGATACTCGAGACCAAGTCTTGCAAGGCAAGACAATTCCCTTGGTAAAGGTGCTGTGGAGACATCACGGGATTGAGGAAGCCACATAGGAGGGTGAGTTAGAAGTCCGTGAGATGTATCCAAACCTATTTGTTAATGTTTGAACATGTATTGAACACCTGTTATGCTAACATAATATGAACATTGTGTATGTTCGGAAATGTGAATTGTATATTCATTATAGAGAATTTGGCTAACCTTGTCATGGGAATGATTGACTGGTGCATGGTCATGGTGACAAATTTGATTTACTGTTATGATTGTAATTGGTTTAGACTTGGTTTTAGTGTCGATTTACAAATTTCGGGGATGAAATTCCTTAAGAGGGGGAGGTTATAGCGATCCAGATTTGGACCCGACCCATTTGTTGCTTTGAATCCGGGAAACCATGTCCGTGACGGTTGTTCTTTCCTCTTCATATTTGGTTTTGGCTTCAAGGGTCGACACTATCTTTGTTGGTGTCGACACTGCCTTCTTTTCTTGGTCTTGTTCTGTTCCAAGGGTCGACACCAGCCTTGGAAGGGTCGACACTTTCGTACTACTGTGTTCCTAAATAGCAACTAAAATTTAGGGTTGACACCAGCCTTTGGCGGTGTCCACACTTGCCTTTTGTTGTTGGCCTTTGGGGTCGACACCAGTCTAGGAGGTGTCGACCCTTGTCTGCTACTAAAACTGTTATTCGCTACTGAAATTTAGTGTCGACACCTCTTGTCTGAGGGTCAACACCTTGTCTGCTACCAACATTGGTGTAATGCCATTTCTTCTTAAAGGTCAACACCTCTGGTCTAAGGGTCGACCCTTGTGTTCTTTTTCCCAGATTTCAGTCCAGTTTTTGGACCCTACTTTTTAGGGGTTTTGACTTATTCTTTTGGCTTGACTTTGGAACTTTATTTCACTTTAACCTAGTATTATAAATAGGATCCTCACTTATCATTTTTTTCACTTTTATCTTCTCTCTTCTCCTCTAAAACCATGAACCTCTCTTTCTCTCTCTCTCTCTCTCTCTCTCTCTCTCTCTCTCTCACAACTCTCTTTTTTCATAAAGATCTTCAGATCTACTCACGTAGAAGCATCTCCTGACCTTGCTCCTTTGAGATTAAGTGTAGAGTTTGTCGAGACCTTCATTTTGATCAGAGCAAGTCGTTGTTTCGTCTTCGTCGACTTTTAGGTTTTTCTTCCTTCTCCCTCTTCTAAGCTTGAGGTAGGAATTTTTTACATTTTCTTATGGTTTTTAACTTAGGTATTTTCTATTGCTAAAATAACTTTGTGATTTGGGATTTCTGGTCAAAACTAGGGTTTTGGGCTTAAAAATCAAATGAAGGGTTTTCAAATGAGATCTTGAAAATGGTTATGGAATTGGAAATGAGGTTGAATTGTGATAAAGTGGTTTGTTTTGACACTTGGAATTGATTTTGGAAGAAAATGAGGCTTTACCCTAAATATCATAAATGTTGATTTTGTATAAATATATGAAGTTGATATTGGAAATGTGAAATTGGGTGAATATTGATAAGGACGGTGCACTTAGGTATGTATTACCACTCACATCTTGGAATTTGGAAAGTTATCTTTATGAAAAATTGTTTAACTATTTAGAGATATCTGTTTTGGGCTATCGGTGAAGGATAGCCATGATTGTTGTAAGGATTACATGAGGATTTAGGTGAACTAAAACCAGTTTCTTATTCATTTGCATTGAACATTGAAAATGTTATTGTTTTAAGAAAAATGAGTGAATCTGGAAAGTGAATGTAATCTTGTTGAAATAAGTTGGCTTGAGCGTCCATAGTGAAAGTCCTAAAAATGCGCATATACATGCGTGCCGATCCCGCGGATGAAATTTTCATGAAATGAAAATAATAGTGCTTGTATAGCCTACGTTTACATGGGTTCCGATTTATGGTTTCCTCCGGACGAAATTTTCGAGAAAGGTTGTTATTGTTTTGAAATTCCCAGAATGTGATTCATTATCTTGTTTTCTAAAGTAATGGAAGTGGTTATGAATTTTGATATAAACCCGACATTGCATGGTCTAAAAGGAAATATAAAATATTTTGTACGAGCATTGCATATGCATATCACCTTATATCTTTATTAAACTTCATAAATTGTGTTGGAGTATTTATATTGGGTTTTGGTTCATCCTATGTGAGAAAAACATTGCAGATGCTAGTGATATGCCTCTGCCAAGACAATAGCTTGGGAGGAATTGGAGCAAGGGCTTCATTTTATGTATTTGTTATACTTATTTTTGTACAAACCAAGTGTTTTAACTGTATTGGATCTAAACCCACTTTTGTTGTAACCAAGTATTGACTTGGAAAGCTATAAGCCCTTAGGGCATTTCATATCTATTCAATTTCCATTCTATTTCTGTATTTTACAACATATGCTATAGATTCAGGGCCCGACTTGTGAATGTATACCCGCATATGTTACTCTTTTGTAAACTCAATTGGATTTAATAGAAGATACTTACTTTATCATTGTTGTCACTTGTTGATATTGTAGATGGATTGTTGTATTTATTTCGGGGCGTTACAGGTTAGATGGAATAAAACACTTAGAAAGAGAATTTATGAAAAGATGACCCTAAATAGAAAGTATGTTTGTAGTTAGTATCATTTTTTTTTTCAAAATTAATTAAAACAACTCTACCTTTTGAAAAATCACCTTACTTTTTCTACCTAGTTTTACTATCTACTCATCCAATGGCTAGCATTCATCCTATCTAAATCTAATGGTCTATATTTTTTTATATACCATACACGAAAACCACTTTCATATATGGTAGAATTTTCCATCCCGTGAATTGGTTGGTTTACAGGCACAACCAATGTATGGTAGAATTTTTTGTCCCATGAATCGGTTGGTTTACAGCCACAACCAATGAAAAATGCCAAATCAACCACTATTGTAGTTGTACGGGGAGCAAATACTCTACATTTCCATACTCCTTACGTCCAAGCTTTGCGTTTCTTCGAACAACAACATCGAACCTAAAAACACAGCAACGATGAGCTACTCGGTGGGTGTGTCGATGGAAAACCCCTCTGACAATCAAGTTAGCACTCACAGAGAGACAAAGACAAAAGAGAAAATAGCTCAGTGTAAGGAAGATCATAGACCTGTTGCATGGAGGCGCTACAGGGTTTATATAGTTTGTGTAAGCACTACCCTGTTTGTCCTCTCCTGGACGCGTAGATGTACTATGCTCTCTTCATCATACACGTGTGTGTGCGACAATATTTCTAAACAACATCGATAAAGCAGCCAAACAGTATTGATGTGCACAAATAGTGGGTTCCCCCGCTCTGCTCTTTAATTAGGCCACGTGGCAGCTTTTACAAAGTTATTTGCAATCAGGCACTTGGCCGTTCATTCCAAGAATAGCTTCTACCAACCGGCCTAGCTCCAAGATGCCCAACCAGTGAACTGCAACTCGGCTAGGCTAGTTAAACTTGCCCTAGTTCTCTACTATGGCCTACCTCTGCTTGGACCACCACAGCTCGGTGAGATCAGTTCGGTCCACCATTAGAACATTTCGGCTGAGGTGGTGGAGCTCGGTCAACCATGCTTGGCGGATTCAATCTATTTCAATCTAGCCTAGCTAACTGTAAAGCAATGGGTCGAGCTTGACCCATCATGTTAACAGCTCCGCCCTTTTGTACGGTCAAAACTCCTCTCTCAACTGCCCCTTAATCCGTTCTCTCCAGCATGAACCGAATTACCATAACAAGCCGAACTAGATACCTTGCCCGACTAGATGAACTGCGCATTGCGAATCTAACGCTCCTAGGAGCATGGTCCACCCCACTACTTTGACACAACATCTTTTTAGGGGGACATGCATCGTCGTGCAATGACGATGAGCGCGATTTCCCAAGAAACCTTTAAAATTTTGGCTCCCCTTTAAAGGTGAAATATATATACTGTCGTCGTCTTTCCCATGTTTCCACTATTCATCATCATTTTGCAGACTACACACCCTCTGAACCAAAACATACTGTTTTTCATTCCTTGGATCTAGTGCTCAACTTGAAGTATTTTGGTTGGAGATTCCATTTCCTCTTTAGAGCATTTTCTACCGACTGGAGTGCCATTTAGAGCTTTATTCCCACAAGCTCTCCATTCGTGTAAGTGTTCTTCATCGCCCTTCAATATTCTTCATTGTTCTTGGGCTTTTTATTGTATTATTCGCATTTAAAATATGATAATAGCACCAAATCTTGCTAAAAACACGTTTTTATAGGGGTTTCAAACCACTCCCAGTGCTTAAATGGCCCCTAAGCCTTGGCTGTTCATTGTCCTGTTCATACCCTGAGATGAACATGGATAGATCTGGGCTAGACCGAGCCAAAAAACCAACTTTTTAATCCAAAATGTCAGTTTGGTCAGGCAAACTTTATGTTTGTCACATTTGAAGAAGGAACCAGGCTAGGAATCAAAGTAATTTAAGAGGTCACGTGACCGAGCTAAAACTTAACTCATTACACAACCGAGCAACAATCCGGCTCATTGTCAACCGAGCTAAAAGCTCGTTTTACCCGACCATGCTTGTCATGACCCGAACCCGACCCTATGGATTAAGGTCATAACCGGCCAGTAATCATGAGATTACCTACAGCCTCAAACCTGATTAAACATTATTCAATAGAGATAAAGGGGCCAAAATGGAAGCAGACTTAAAAATTTTGTCCAATGAACTGTGCTTATATGGCATAGCGAAATTATTCCAAAAGCATTCCATAATAACTCACACATATAGACAGAATTAACATCTTGTTCAGCCAGGAACTTCAAACAAGTAGCCAGCCAAACAAAAGTTGATGTACATGGGTGATCCAATATATTCACTGAGAAAGCAAAAGCAAACAAAAGAACAAAAACAAAGTCTCGTGCTTCGGGCTAACTCCACAAAACTTGATTTCCTCTCACATTCTTCACGGAGGCTGGGTTTGGACATCTCTTTGCTCACCTACATACATGTAAATGAGAGTGAGCAAAAGCCCAGTGAATAATATCACAATAAAGAAGTTACATGAATGAAATCCATAACAGACATATCAAACGACCTTAGGCCCATTCATATTCCTATCAAGTATATCAAATGGCCTCAGGCCCAAACATATCAAATGGCCTCTGGCCCATTATATCAAACGGCCTCGGGCCCAATTCATTCATGTCAAACGGCCTTTGACCTAATCCATTCATGTCAAATGGCCTTTGGCCCAATCATTCATGTCAAATGGCTTTTGGCCCAATCCATTCATGTCAAATGGCCTTTGGCCCAATCATTCATGTCAAACGGCCTTTGGCCCAATGATTCATGTCAAATGGCCTTTGGCCCAATCATTCACATCAAACGTCCACGAGCCCAATTCATTCATTGGCATAACGAATATTCGTTCACAATTCAAATTAATAAATCCATGAAACTTATATAGGAGTAAGCATTTGGGAATTAACATACTTCAAAATATCCTTATTAAGATATTACTCACAGTGTTCTGCCGATGGATTTGCCCTTGCACTTGATCCTACACATTTCATAAACATATTGGGTCACAAGTATTTCAATCCGTTCCTCATTTATTTATTTATTTCTCTTAGGCCTCTTTCTTATCCTTTTAGGTCATTTAGAATGCCCGATAAGAGTGCTTAGGAATGAAAGAGAACGGAAAACAAAACATAAAATGACTTTTCAAAATTTTTGAAACAGGGCTCTCCGCTCGAACGTACCTTTGGTCGCTCGAGTGGACTGTAAAACTCTGAAAAAGTATTGGTTACATGAATTTCACACTCGAGCGAGATTTCTGACGTGCGAGCGACGAGTTTTGCAAAACAGGGTTTGCTCGAGCGTAAGGTCTGCCGCTCGAGCCACTGTGCAATCTTTGCAAAACTTCTGAGAGCTAAGTTTTCATGCTTGAGTGAGACTTTCCTCACTCGAGCGGACTCGTCGAATTCTGGGTTTTCCAGCAAGTTGTTTAGGCTTCAAAACACAACCTTAAAGGCTCCAAAGTTTGCAAATCAATGCCAAATCATAGAAAAACGTTGTGTAACATAAAAACTTAGATAATTTGAAACCAATTGTCCCAAAATCATAGTCCATCTCCAAAATTCCCAAATCATTCAAGTTCTTCAAAACTCATGCAATAAAGTTACATACTCTCATGAATCATTCATGCATGTCAATTATTGACTCCAATCCTACTTCAAATGGCACAAATGATGCTTAAAATCATGAAGCTCGTTAAAATTATGCATGCATGTATGACTTGATGCCATATTCTTCATGTTCCAACAATCATCTTTCAAATACAAACATGAGTCCTTAGAATTGAGTTTAATACCATGATAATTCTTACATACATGTGTATATTGACTTCAAATTCATCATACACAATTTAAATCTTGTTCTTGATCACCAATTCTCTTTGAATTCATATAATTACAAACTCAAGCTCATGAATTAAGGGTTCATTACCCACCTAGAAGCTTCAATCATTCCAATTTTAGCTAGTTTCTTGATCCTAGCTTCCAAATTCCCAAGCTTTGAGCCAAAATCCACAATTTGTGCCCTCTTCTCTCTCTAGAACCATCCCCCCCCCCCTCTCTCTCTCTCCCTTTAAAGTGTATTTCAAATTTTGAGCTCAAATGGGGAGCTTAAGTATAAATTTATATATATATTCCTAATCAAATTGATTAAGGCTAAGTAATTGTGCTTTAATTCAATCATATTGAATCTAATTATTTTGTTCAGAATCAATTTTTTATTAAATTTCACCATAGGCTCTAAAAATCAAGCTAATCACAATGGTGCAGACAATTTCAGTCTCTGTAACCTCTACGGTCTTCAATTTTCAAATTATAGCAGTAAGTTGAACATATTTTCCTATGGTGAACAGATATAGTTTCAAAAACACAAATAATCACACAATTACCACCAAAATCATATTAAGCATATAATCACAATCATAATTAAGGCTGATTAACATAATACAAAACAGGGTCATCACAGTGCTATCACTTGCACTTAAAGCTTGTTTGTCTGACCTAGCTCCTTTGAATGACCAAGCTAAAAGCTCATTTAAATGACCGAGCTAAAAACCCCCGGGTCATTTTCCTGACTATGCTGTCACTTGCACTTAAATTTGATTTTCCACTTATGTACAATCTTAGGAGACAAGGCACACTTACACAAGCGCTCTCAAAGACCAAGCAGTCGCTGCATATTTTGACCAACACCCTCTGTCGAGCAGATTACATATGGGGCGATATCGGTACCTAGTAAACACATCGGGCGCCCTAGCTGAGTTCCAAGAGAAGTACGGCTTCCCAGCCGACATACACTTGAAGCTTAGCAAGGAAGCAATCCTTCTTTGGGGCAAACAGAACACTTGCCCCTTCATTGTGCTATCCATCATAGAAGAGGGGCTTTGCTTCCCGGTGCAGCCCTTGATGTACGAGTTCTTAAGACGCACCGGGTTGTGTCCCACATAAGTCTCCATCAACACCTTCCGCATAATAAATGGAGTTGCCAAGCTAAATCTGTAACGCCCTCAAAATAAACCCATAATAACCATAACATTAACATGCATTTATAAAAGAAAACGAATCATTTGAGTTATTCATCAGAGTATTCTTATTGAAAGACATCACATGTAACATCCTGCAACATCAAAATAAATGCCCTAAGGGCTTACATCGTTCCAAGCTAACACTTGGACACAAAAAGGATGAGTACTAACTCAATTACAAGTTAAGCCCTAGGCTTGAATGTTGACATGAAATCTCAAAAAAATAACAAAGTAAAACATATAACTAAAGACAAGTCTTCAAAATCCCAAACATCAAATCCTTCCAGGCTAAGTCCGTGGAGGTAGCTTATCACCTGAACCTGAAAATGATGTTCCCATAAAGGGTGAGCCACAGCCCAGTAGAAAAATACTAAACCAAATATAAGCATTGAATAAAACTATAGCATTCAATAGATGGTTAACCAAGATAATCAATTACATCATTATACAGTTTCATGACACTAATGTCAATGACACGTTTCACTTTTCTTTATTATCAATATGGCTCAGAACCTGGCCAAACTTACCACAGTGAACTATATATGTTATATTCACATTACTTCCAATATCAAACAAACAAATGAGACTCAGGCTCATATCAAAACACTTCATACTTCCCATTTGATACACATTTTAGTGCTGTATCAAATAAAACACTTCAATATAAATAAGCACACATAAAAGTGATGCTAATGGAGTCCATCCCCTATCTCCTCCCAAACAAAATCCGGTTTAGAGGTCCATCCCCTATCTTCCCCTAAACCGTGGAGTACATCCCCTACCTCCTCCCACACAAAACAATGTATGCAAACACATAACATATACAACACACAATCAATACACATAATGTCTATATTAATTCAGCAGTCAAAGTTGATGACTTAATCAATGATTAGTTTCAGTTATCCCTAATCCACATGCAGTGTCTACAACAAGCACGACTACTTCATCATGGCACTGTCATCGGATAATGACATCCGACGGACATTCTTGGCCAGTTGCTGCATTATGGGCTTCTTTTCCATTTTTTTGGGAATTAAGAAGGCAGGATGGGGATAAAATGGGTTTTTGTGTGGTTTTGCAGTGGCTCAGGGTAAGCTATACATAAGGACGAAAAGTTGGAATAAATTCTATAATTGAATCATGTTATACCTTGCTTGCCATAGGGTTTAAATTTTGTTAAATCCATGCTTGTCAGGTGGATAGAGATGTAAGAAAAAGGTAGGCCCATGATAACATTGTCTTTACAGAATTTAAGAAGAGGTT
>NW_021026384.1:1244302-1298413 GCF_004153795.1 Camellia sinensis | reverse complement strand
CACTTACGATGGTTAGTTTTAGGGCATATTTCAATTAGCATACCTTATGCTTTGCATGTGTGCATCCATTCATCTGTATTGCATGCACCGGGCTCGCCGCATCATACAAACTGCATAGTATTTCAATATTTACTTGAATACGTGTTCAACAGCATGTTATCAAGTTGCATTTCATATGCCATCTTAGAATAGCCGAGCCTATTTTGGCTGCATTTTTGCATGTGTTGCATTAGCCATCTTAACATGAACTAGGATCATGCATGATTTCTAACTAGTTCTTTGTTTTGGCTCGAAGTACACTGTGAGTGTTTATGCTTTAGCATATTGCATGTGTATTAATGTTGCCATGAAAGCATGTTTGCCATAAGGCTAACTGCTTAAGTGTTTAACAGCCTGAATGCCTGTGGGTGAAGGTTGGATTACTTGAATTGGAACAATTCATTGAAATCCTCGATTTAGCCTACTTGCGAGTAGCAAACTTCAAAATCATTTTCACAAACGAACATGCAATGTTTTGTTCCAACTTAGGCGATCTAGTCTATACTTATATGCTATGCGCATCACATAGTAATTCTAGGTTAATAACCAGAATAAGAACACATGTGTTTTCAAAAATAAAATATTATGCTTAGTACAAGCCGATCTTTGATCGGTCGAGCGGGGGAATTAGTTAATCCTTGATTTCCTCTTTCAGATGAGAAATCTCTTCCTGGAGGGAATTAGTTTGACCCATTTGCAGTCCAACCTCCTCGTTGAGTCTTTCCTTCATCTCCCTCAATTTAAGGATTTCACTTTGCAGATTCTCCACTGAAATGGCGAATGATGAATTCAGCTCATTCACGTTTCTATTCTCCTCCTTAACTTGCCGAATTTCTTCCTCCAAATCATGTTTGCATATTTCCAAGTCTTTCAACATTTGAAGCCCATTTTTAAGCTCCGATGCTAAAGCATTCTGCTCCTATTGAGATTGAGAGTGCAAATTCTGCAAAGTTTAGGGGGTGGCTTCAACTTGCACGAAACACAATTGCTCATCTTGTACACAAGCTTGAAGCTTTTCCAACTCCTCGTGCTTCTCAGAAAGCTGTTGATCTTTCATTGCTATCTTCTTCACTAGATTTTCCGCCTCTAACCGCAGGGATTGATTTGATGTCTCCAACAGAACACACTTTTCTTCAGCACTCTTGAGCTTTGCAGTCTCAATCAGAACCACACTGTTAAGGCATCTGATTTCCTCTTGAGCACAAGAGAGTTCACTCTCCAGCTTAGATATTTTCTCCAAGCAATGCTCACACCGATGTGGCATTTTAGGCGTGTGACGTTCACGTTCATGTGCTGAAGATCCCGAAGGTGAATCATCAGACAGTACAAACGGGACTTGGTTAGGAAATGCTTCTGCCATGGTTCAATCAGCCTGGCGGAGCCCCCCTGTTGTGTGATCATACCTTTCCGCCAAGGCACGGTACGCTCGGTAGAACTCCTCAACTAGTTTCATGAGCTTGGGCCTTTTTTTGTAGTACTTCATGCCCTTCTTGCAAAGGAATCTGCATCTTCTTCAATGAGCTTGATCATTGCTTTGACTTTGGCATCCATATCTGTTCGGAAAACCACATGTGGAAGAGTTAATATTGTGGCCTTAAAAAAAAGCTTTAAAATAGGCCATCAAATATTTGCGACACTTCAAATACGATTTCAAACAGGCTGAAATGCATTTATTATTATTAAAATAGGGGAAGCATTGGGACCAATTATGACTGGAACTTTTATGACTGTTAAAAACTGAAGACAGATGGATCAAATGACCATTAGATCAATTTTCTTAGAACGCACTGAGGTGATCTACGTACTCTATCATTAATGAATGCAAAGCGTCATATGAAAAAACATACAAACTAGTAGGAAATGATATGAAATACAAGAAGAAACTTACTAGACTTCTTGGAAGAAGAGTGTCATTCATGCTGATTTCACCTTTGTAACAAGGTAGTAATAATAGTATAGAAAGTAGGAAAGATAACATTCGAGGACATTTTAATGCTAACCCATAAACCAAACAACCGCTAATTGTCATGGACCAAGACCAGAATAATTTATCAAAAGAAAATCAAGAATTCCATATAGGCTGCAAAACCTTAGGTGGGAACCTATAGCATGGAAGCCATACCGAAAAACTTGAAAAATAGAAAAAGCAGCGAATAAGACTTCAACTTGACACTAGCATTGTCAGCTCTTTCTCAGCTTGAAAATGAGATACATCCCAATCTAGGAATAAATGGAAACTAAGAATTGAGGAAGGAAGCACTATCACGAATCATATTTGCATGGGAAAAAGGTTAAAATTTGAAACCAAAACAGTAATCCCAATGCCTTGGTTTAAACTGCATTATGAGTTACTCCGCATAAACATGTTTCTAAAACTCGATTCTTGGTTTGAACCACATAATCGTGGTTCTAGAAGAGAAATATCACCTCCAAGTATGCAACTTAGGTATTACCTTCTAGGTCAAGGAACCCTAACAAAGTTCACTCACACTTAAGATCACGAGATTCAATTGCAAACCTACATCGTATATTACTTGTATGCTAATAGAGTTTAATCAACTCTACTCAAAGTTGAGTAGTTGGCACAATGGTATCCTTACTTGCTAGGGCTATTTTGATTCAATAAATGCAACCCCACGAATCAAATTTTTTTTTGGAAAAATTATCAATAAGTCCTATTTCCATCCCCTATCTTCCCCTAAACCGTGGAGTACATCCCCTATCTCCTCCCACACAATATGTAAATGCAATGCTCAATCAATACATGTAATTTCTGTATTAATTCAATAGTCTAAATTTATGACTTAACAAATTGATTAGTTTCAATTTTCCCTAATCCGCATGCAATGTTTACAACAAGCACGACTATCCTCCACTGATAGCCCAAAACAGTTATTTCTCGACTCGAAAAATAAATATACTAACAATTTAATAGGCGAGTGATTTATATTATCCAACTACACCATTTAACCAATAACTTTCCCAATTTCATGAATTTAACCAAATTCCCCAATTCCCTTAGATTAATTTTACAAATTAATTAATTAATACAACTAGGGTTTTTCCCAAAATTATCTAAGTAACCCCAACATCTTAAAATACCAAAACTTAGAACAAAGCTTATAGAATAGAGTAGGAAATCCCTACCTTGAAGATCACAACTGAAATAGAGAAGATGGAGATGGTGACCCAAAATCCAAAGTGCTCCAACTCCTCTCTTTTTCAGATTAAAAGAAAGATCTCGTGAAGCTCTACCTTTCTTCCAAAGGAACTAGGGTAGAAGACCACAAGGAATAGATCAAATCTTAGAGAGAAGGTGAGAGTAGAGAGAGAAACTCTCAAATGGCGGTTTTTAAAGGTTAAGAAAGAAAAGGTAGGTCAAAAAGTGATCCAAAAAGTGAAATCACGGACTGATATAATCGACTCTACGCTCGAGCGTAGAAAGCCCCGCTCGAGCGTAAGACACAGAATCATGCTCGAGCGTGAAGAAAGCCGCTCGAGCGTCGATTGCACCCTTCCAGAAGTTTTGCAGGCGCTGGCACCCGCTCGAGCGTCAAACTCCCCGCTCGAGCGGAGGAGCAAAAACAAGGGATCACGCTCGAGCGTAAAAACTACCGCTCGAGCGGAAGAACTGCAGAGCAAAATACTGGGAGATGGAAAATCACGCTCGAGCGTCAAAATTCCCGCTCGAGCGTAGAAGCAACAACGAAGGGACCGCTCGAGCGTTAAAACTTCCGCTCGAGCGTAAAGGCCAAAATCTGGGCATCACCTATTGGCATCTAAAATCAACCAACCTGTAACAGACCCGCCCAACACAACCTATACTTCAAATACGAAGAGATTAAAGGACAACAACAACCAATAAATAATGACAGGATCCACGAAACCTAAGTCCGGATACAATAATTTAAAGAGAAAAGACCGGGGTCGCTATAAAATCACCGACTTGGCTTAAACTTAGGCTTGGCCGAGATATTGCTTCAATACACACTCGGTCACACAAGCGACAGTTTTAACTAGTACTTAAAAGAAAGACCGGGCAGAGAGTGTCTAGTGACAGACACGCCGAATAAAGATCTTCATGAAGATGACTTCTTCTAGGTAACTAACAATTACGAAACTACCGACTTGCCTGGTTGGTACATTAGTAAAAGACAAGGGCTCAACAAGTAAGCCAAATTCCAAAACCAGTCGATTTCATTTTTGTCTTGTTCTGCCGAGCTAACAGACTTCTTTTGCATGTATCGCCGAGCTGCAAGCGCTATATTCATATCTTGACAAAGCGACAGTAAGAACTGTGCTGCGATACAAAAAACGCAGCTACCACGATTTGCTCAGTTACGTATCGAGCTATCAATATTCAGCCAAAAGAAAGAGTAAAGTCACAAAGTTCCTGTCTGAGCCTTCTCCCCTTCCAGATCCAAGTCTTCCAAACGTCCCATTAATTTGGCTAACCGAGGAAGAGGAAATGGCCAAGAGGAACAGAATCAATAATCTTCTCACAACCATCTCACAGGAACTATCGGGCAGCAAACTTTCATATGCTCCTACAGCCGATCAAAGTTCAAGAACTGTGCTGGCCTTGGACTCCTCCATTGCCCAATCCTTCGGCACACAATCTCGTTGAGCTGGTAAAAGGGCTCGCTCGACCGATCCTTCGGTTGAGTTAGAGACCGAGCTCAGTAGTGAGCATATCACTACTAAGGTTGAGCTAGCTCTTGTCTAGTAGCCAACGTTGAAGTCCCAGGGAGAGAGCATCCCGGCCGAGGCTGACGCTTCTGTTAAGGGGGACAAAGAGCACCTCCTTGCCTTTAACCTATCCAAGTCCCTGCTTCTGTTGAAAGATATGATTGAGATAGAGCACATGCCAGACACCCAGATGGTTAAGACCACAGTAAAATCCATGACCAGGGTATGCTTTTCAATCAAAAATTGTTAACTGTTGGATCGGTTTTGCTTTCTAACCTCTTCTATACGAGGAGTAAATACTCTACACTTCCTTACTCCTTACATCCAAGCTTCGCGTTTCTCCAAACAACGTTGTCGAACTTGAAAACACAATGATGATGAGCTACCCGGCGGGTGTGTTGCCAGAAAATCCCTCTGATGGTCAAGTTAGCAGTCACAGAGAGAGAGAAGAAGACAAAAGAGAAGATAGCTCAGTGTAAGGAAGATTGCAGACCTATTGCATGGAGGCGCTATAAGGTTTATATAGTTTGTGTACGCACTACCCTGCTCGTCTTCTCCTGAACACGTGGATGTACTATCCTTTCTTTGTTATACACGTGTGCGTGCAACAAAATTGCCAAACAACATCGACAAAATAGCCAAACGATATTGACGCGCACAAACAGTGGGTTCCCCCTTCTGCTCTTCAATTGGGCCACGTGGCAGCTTTTTGCGAGCTATCCACAATCTGGCGCGTGGCCGTCCATTCCAAGAGTAGCTTCCACCGATCGACCGAGCTCCAAGATGCCCAACCGGTCAACTGCAGCTCGCCAGGCTAGTTAAAATTGCCCTAGTTCTCTACCATGGCCCACTTTTTCTTAGACCACCATAACTCGGTGAGATCAGCCCTGTCCACCATTAGAATACTTCGGCTGAGGTGGTGGAGCTCGGTTAACCCTTTTTGGTGGATTCAGTCTATTTCAATTAGGCCCAGCTAACCGTAAAGCGATGGGTCGAGCTTGACCCATCATGTTAACAGCTCGGCCCTTTTACACAGTCCAAACTCCCCTTTCAGTAGTCACATTTGTAATTGTTTACTTCCATATGCTTTGCGTTATTACAGCACTCTCTTTGTCTTTTTATCCCCAACTCACTAACAACTATTGTCACCAAAAATCCACAACCAGCATTGCCCATCATCTCCTTTCCACCCACTGAATGCACTGCCGACCACCGCCTTCTCTTTCACAGGGGCAGAATGTTAAGGGACCGGGAAATATAGAAAAATTTATTTATACCCGTATGTAGTTTTGAGTATTTATAATAGAATTAGTATATTATTCTTAAATTCTAAGTAAATTTGATTTGATCCCCTTAAAATTTGAATAATTTTTTTGTTATTCCTTTGAATTTTTTCTAGATTTTTTTACCTATCCCAATAGTTTCCAATTCCTCCTTTTTAATTGAATATAACTAAAGAGTAATGTTATAGAATAAGAAATTAGAAACAAAAAAGTACCAAGAAAAATTAATATGTGGTCTAAATTTAATTATTGTACGGTGGGGATTCACACATTATTTTTCTTGATACTTTTTTATATCTGAATTATTCATTTTAGAATTACTGCACAATTTGTATCATCATTTTTATTCACCTTCTACACTTTTAACAGTATTAATATAATTAGCACCATGAATATTATTAATTTTAAATCCAAGAAAAAAGAATAAAAACAAAATATAAAATAATAATACACAATGTGATAAAATCTATACATCAATTAGAGTTTTGAAATTGTACTAGTGTAAAAAATTATATTTCAAAAGAATCTGAATGAGAAAACATACTAATTGAATATCCTTGTTCCGCCCTTGTTTTCCTTTCCTTCCCCTTTACAAATCCACCACCACCACCATGGCCTCCTCCCTTTATTATCTCCTTCTCCCAACCCCGACCACTGTCACATCCTTGCCCACGCACAACCCGTACCACCGACCAACTCCATCTCTTTCACAACCCACTATCTCTTCCCTTTATCGCTAAGCTATCTCCCTATCTTTCTATTTCTCTTCCTTAGCACGAAACCCCTCCCTCTACCTTTCATACATCGCCTCCGATCACATCCACCACAAAACCCTCTCCATTACAACCTCCAACAACTGATACACTTTTGAGTTTTTATTGGGGTCGAGATTCAAGACCATATTTTGGACCAATTATATCGCACATTGAAGTCAATAGAATGGGTCAGTAAATAGTAAAATATAATAGATGAAAATTGTTTGACAGTGGTGGTGGGTTTATGGTGATAATGATGGGTTCGATGATAATTTGGGGTTTATAGTTGGTGTTGGAAGGAGATGGTTACGATGGGAACATAGGGGATAAAATTAAAGAGAGCTATGTGAAAGAGAGGTCGGTGGTTGGGGTTGGGGGAAGAGCAGAATGCAGAAGGGATGAGGCAGTGGTGGAGGTTGTGATAGAGGGAGAAAAAGGTGGTGGTAATGGGCAAGGAAGAAGGTGGTAGTAGAGGTCAGCAATGGGACAGGCCGAGCTTACCCATCCCGCAACTATTATGTCTCTATCCCATATATTAACGGGTTTTTTCGGGCTTTGACCATTCAACGGAATGGTATGGGTCGAGCCTATCTAAAATATTAAAACCACATCTCATCTATAAATCCAAATTTTATGGGCCAAAATCAAACCGAATTGGGTTACATATTTTTATTAGACTTATATTATTAATTTCTACACATTTTTCATTCACATTTTTTTAATAGTTATTTTTTCTTTTTTACTTTCCAACATAATTCAAGTATTTTTCATATATTTTTATTATTATTTTACATCTCATATAATTAAAAAAAACAATCAAGGAACATAATCAGCGTGTTTGGTTTGAGTTTTTTGAATTAAGTTTTTTGAAAACTGAATTTTTTTGTTTTTGTATTTTTTTGTTTTTAGTAAATATTTTTAAAATTTTAAACATTTTTTTACTTTTTTAATGCACCTTACTTAGATGTATCTAAAAAGTAAAAAATTTGTGAAAAAATATTTTAAAAAATTAATAAATATATAAAAATACAAAAAATGTACTGAATTCTCGTTTTTTTTTTTTTTTTGTATTTATGGTATTTAGTGAATTTTTTAAAGGTTTTTTCACAATTTTGTTACTTTTTAGATACATCTAAGTTAGGTATGTTTAAAAATTAAAAAAATTACTTAAAATATTAAAAAAATCAGTAAAAACAAAAAAAAATACGAAAAATCAGAAAGTTGAATTTCTTAAAAAGTATTTTTTGAAAAATGAAACCAAGTAAAGTGAATGAAATTTTATTTATAACACTCACAAGTGGGGACAAAAAAGGGAATACTAGCATCACACAAGGCTAGAACCATTGACAAACTTTAGAACCGAGAATTCCTAAATCAAGTCTAAAACAAAAGATGCTATTTATTTATTTTTATTTTTTTAGTAACATATATTTTATTTCACAAGAAAACAACAAAATAAAAACAAGGAAAGAAATGCTCAAAATAGAAGAATAATAACAAAACCAAAACAAATAATCAAACTATAAAATTACTATAGAATCAGTAATAATAATAAAAAAAATTAAACTAGTTATTAACATATGTATATCATGGTATTTTGATAAGTATATGTAAGGAATAAAAAATATCAAATATCAATTTATTATTATTTTTAAACAGGATAGTTTGAGTCAAGTTAGACTTAGGTCAAGTTTGACAATTTAAAAATAATTTATTTTTTTATTTTTTTTATCATTTTTTTATCATATCACTTCTACTTAGGCAGATTCTTATCAATTGGGTTGATAGACAGGCTTAGCTTACAAATTTTTATTCAAAATTTTAAATCATCTTTTATAAATTAGGACAAATTGAATATTCAAACAGACTGAGCAAATCATAAATTGAGTGGACCGAATCAAGTAATGGCGGCGGTGGATGCTGAGAGAAAGAGGTCATAAGGGATAAGAAAGTTATGAGACGTCAAATTTGACTGAATTCATTCCATGAGAAATTATTTAAAAGGCTCTCAACAAATCTCAGTGGTGTTCTATGTTATAGTTGTTGGTCTAACCTACGAACTCCATTAAATTGTTATGAATCTTAAATAAATTATTAATTTTTTTATTAAATTTCTTACATAATGATGAAATTTGTATCAATTATATATGCGTGAATTTCACACTTTTGTAAAAAATTTAATACTAAGGACTAGTTTGGCATGTACTAAATAAGTCAAAAAGTTACTATCTTATTTAAGTCACATCATCTTATTTAAATCACATCACCTCTCTAACACATCACATCAAACCCAACCCAAACCCAACCCAAACCCACCAATAAGTCAAAAAGTACACTTTTTTAGGACATTCCAAACTAACCCTAAATTTGATAATTTATTTATAATTCTTAATCTATTCATATTAGACTTTTAAAAGATAATTATTCAGAAAGTATTGAATAATCTTTCTCAATCAATACCCATATAAATATTATCACTGATGTGGCAGCCGTGTAGTGTAGTGGCTGCCCGTAGACAAGTGGTTTACGAGTAGGGTAATAAACAAGTGGTGTAGAATGCAATCCAATCCTGAAATTTTTGCTGCAGGAAGGAACTCCCAATCCGCAATAATTGGTTATATAATTTGACGGACCCACATGGAGAATGAAGCTATACAGAGACAAAAGTAAAGTTTGCGTGCAAAACGTTAGCAAAGTGTTAGAAATTGAGTCGGGTTTAGAGTTCAAACTTAATTGGGTAAATAAAATAATATATTATATTTTAAGATGTGAGATAATTTTGATATAATTTTTAATAGAGATTTTTATTGATAAATTTTATTTAGAAATGTTTTAATCTAAAAAGTCCATGAAAAAATTTATTAACCCATTTAGTTTCATGTATGTATAGTTTTATTCCATAAAGTCATTTTTCTTGATTTACACTCTTTTTTTAGACTCTTATGCTCTTATATTTAATTTTGATACCCTTACAAATATTTTTGAACGGTTAGCAATTTTATGATGTAAATATTCATATTTTAACATTCACATTGGTAAGAATGTAAAATTGGCCCGTGGCCCGTGGGCGGTCCGAATATCGCCCCCGGGTCGAGGCGGGCCCGGTCCGTTGACAATATGAATATTCACATTGACATGTTAACATTCACATTGATAGAAGTGTAAAATTGGTCCGCGGCCCGTGGGCGGCCCGAAACCCGCCCATGGCCCGTGGGATGCCCGAGACGGGCCCGGCCCGACCCGTTGACAATGTGAATTTTCACATTAACATATTAACATTCACGTTGATAGAAGTGTAAAATTGACATGCGGCCCGTAGGCGGCCCGAAACCCGCCCGCAAGCCCGGCCCGGCTCGTTTACAATGTGAATATTCACATTGACATGTTAACATTAACATTGATAGGAATGTAAAATTGGTCCACGGCCCGTGGGCGGCTCGAAGCCCGCCGGTTGCCGGGGGCAGGGCGGGCTATAAATATTCATATTTTAACATTTACATTGGTAAGAATGTAAAATTGGCCCGTGGTCCGTGGGCGTTCCGAAGCTCGCCGCCGAGCCGGAGGGCCCGGTCCATTGACAATGTGAATATTCACATTGACATGTTAACATTCACATTGATAGAAGTGTAAAATTGACCCGTGGGCGGCTCGAAACCCGCCCGCGGCCTGTGGGTTGCCCGGGACGGGCCCGGCCCGGCCCGTTGACAATGTAAATATTCACATTACCATATTAACATTCACGTTGATAGGAATGTAAAATTGACCCGTGGCCCGTAGGCTGCCCGAAACCCGCCCGCGGACCCGGCCCGACCCATTTACAATGTGAATATTTACATTGACATGTTAACATTTACATTGATAGGAGTGTAAAATTGGCCCGCGGCCCGTGGGCAGCCCGAAACCCGCCCGCCCGGCCTGGCCCGTTTACAATGTGAATATGCACATCGACATGTTAACATTCACATTGATAGGAGTGTAAAATTGGCCCGCGGCCCGTGGGCGGCCTGAAGCCTGCCCGTTGCCCGGGGCGGGGCGGGCTGTAAATATTCATATTTTAACATTCACATTGGTAAGAATGTAAAACTGGCCCGTGGCCCGTGGGCGGTCCGAAGCTCCCCATTGGGTCGGGGGTTTACAATGTGAATATTCACATTGACATGTTAACATTCACATTGATAGAACTGTAAAATTGGCCCGCGGCCCGTGGGCTGCCCGGGGCGGGTCCGGCCCGGCCCGTTGACAATGTGAATATTCACATTAACATATTAACATTCACGTTGATAGGAGTGTAAAATTGAGCCGCGGCCCATAGGCAGCCCGAAACCCGCCTGCGGGCCCGGCTCGTTTACAATGTGAATATTCACATTGACATGTTAACATTAACATTGATAAGAGTGTAAAATTGGCCCGCGGCCCGGAGTGGGTTCGACCTGTTGACAATGTGAATATTCACATTGACATGTTAATATTCACATTGATAGAAGTGGGCCACCCGAAGCCCTCCCGCGGCCCGGGACAAGCTCGTTTGGGCCCGAGCCCAAGCCTAGTCCGAGAACTTGGGCTAGGACCTGGGCCATCACTTTGAAGCTCGGCCCGCATAAGGCCCATTTAAGGCTCAGCCCAAGGCCCGGCCCGCGCAGAGGCCCGGTGTCTTTTTTGTGGAAAATAATAAAATTTTGGGAGAAAAAAGTAAAAAAAATGGTGAGGCTCACCCAAGCCCGACCCAAGCCCAAGTCTAGGCCCAAGCCCCTTGGCTCAACCCACTAGGGCACCCAAAGCCTGAATACCTTTGTGCCAGGGCTAGGGCCTAGGCCTAATTTTTTGGCTCGTGGGCCGGTCCGGTCCGATCCGGCCCGGCCTGAATTTTGGCAAGCACCCACGAGACTTTACATGGGTTGGCTTTGGCCCAAGCTGGGCCAAGCCCCTACACATTGATGATATGAACATTCACATTGACGGTGCGAACATTTACATTGACAGTGTGAACATTCACATTGACGATGTGAACATTCACATTAGGGGTATTTTGGTAATTATGTCACCTATAGGATGTGAACATTCACATTAGGGATATTTTGGTAATTATGTCACCCATAGGACTTATTGAAACATAAGAAAGTAATGTGGACTAAATGGAACATAAGTAGATAAAAAGGGTATTTTTGGTTTTCTTACCTCAACTATGAACATTCACATTGACGGTGTGAACATTTACATTGACGATGTGAACATTCACATTAGGGGTATTTTGGTAATTATGTCACCCATATGACTTATTGAAACATAAGAAAATAATGTGGACTAAATGGAACATAAGTAGATGAAAAGGGTATTTTGGTCTTCTTACCTCAAATAGGAACATTCACATTGACGGTGTGAACATTCACATTAGGGGTATTTTGGTAATTATGTCACCCATACGACTTATTGAAACATAAGAAAATAATGTGAACTAAATGGAACATAAGTAGAGGAAAAGGGTATTTTGGTCTTCTTACCTCAAATAGGACATAATGGAATAGTCGAAAAGAATATGGATTAGATGGAATAAAACTCTTAGAAAAAAGATTTATCAAAAAAGCTCCCTTGTTAATATATTAGATAATAATTATTAAATAGATATTATTTAAGATAATATATCTATTTTATGAGTCTCCTAACTTTCCTATATAAACACAACTTGGGTTCTGTATTTGACACAATAAAAATTATACTTCTCTCTTTCCATAAACCATTATGTGTTTGTACTATGAATAGTGTGGATAGTTTTTTAGTAGTTCTACTCCACTAGTAGGAATTATTCGAAGATATTAATAGAAGTACGTGATTTACCCACATGATCTATGGATCCGGTTTGAGCATAAAAGGTATGGCCAAATTCGTTTATTTCTGCTGTGTATATAGTATATTAATTTCTACATTAATGACAGAGTCATTGTTGGGTGTTTTCGTGTGCATAAATATATGTAAAGATATGGTTTGGGTATAAAATTGATATTTTTCGAACCATCATTGATCTTCCTGAATTTCATATATATTGTAGTCTATATTATTTAGATCATATTTGCAAAGTTTTACAAAAATTGGACGGTCGGATTTTGAAAAAAATGAAGATTTATATCTAATTTTCGTAACTTTAATTGCATGCTGGTTTTACATGATTTGTTTTCATGTTGTGAAAATTATATATTTAAAATCTTTGTTTCGAAACCTTTGAAACGGTATATGATGTAATTAATTTTGACTTATAGTTGTGAATATTTAGGCGAGAGTCGAAACAAACAGAGAAAAGGATGAATTTGATGACGTCATGACGTCATTCACTTAGGTAAGTGATGACACAGGAGCTGAAAAGAATAAGGTTCTGTTTGTTTGTTTTAAATTTAAAGATTACGTTAATTGCTTCTATATTATTCAATAAATTCTAATTGAAGCATGACTTATACCTTTGAATTCGTGATTACTTTTTCTACAATTTGTTAAATTTTCAGAATTTTATGAAAAATAAAATATTTTTATTAATGAATAATTCAATATTTTTAAGTTAAATTGCTCTTGGAGGAGCATGACTTGGATTCTAAATTTAAAATTTTTACAGTAGACTGCTGCTATATAATCTTATTTACTGGTATGATTTTTATATTTTTTCAGATTATGTAATATTTATTTCTTATTTTTTGTATAATTATTAATTACTTGTAATTCTAGAAAATTTCATAAAATTGCAAATATGATAGAAATATGCTATGACATTATTTAAATACTGTATATAACATGTTAGGTTCTTTTAAATTATTAGAACTTGTAGTATGTTGTTATTTTAAATAGCATGATTTATTTATATTGGTGAATTTTAATTCCATGATTAAATATTCTAGCATGTTTTCTTTTATGAATTACATTGAGACGTTATCATGTAGAGTTAAATATGTTATCATGCTTTAGACATGCCATAGTTAGTGAGAGGTCAATCGGTTGAGAGAAATCTTTATAGATTTACTCCCCGAAAACTAGTATTTTGCACATGAATTAAATCAAATTTTAGATAATTGTTACTTGTGGCACAAGAGATGATTATGAGCATAACGAATTTTCGATCTTGCGACTTGTGTAATATTGTCACTATTTAATTTAGATTTTTGCAGCAAAATTATATTATGCTAATCAAATTAATCTCAATGCGCATTTTTTTTTCTCTCTAAATTGACTCGGCTTATAGAAGTTAATTTGGTTGACTTAGACTTAGTCTCTACTGGTAGTGTATAAATTTGCCCTTTGTAAGATTCAATGCGCTTGTTGGGTGTATCTTGAATGAACGCAAATTGGTCATCAAAATATATTTAGAGAGGTAATATCGCAAGAGGTAGTGATCTTGAACCACTTCATGTGAAGCGCACATGGTGGATTCTATTGTATATGTTTATTGCAAGAGGTGTTGATAGGGCTTAATGTTTGGAATCTAGAATTACGCAGACTATGGTTGCGTTTTTTCAATCGATCACTTATTTTTTGTGAGATTATGGGATATTGATGCAATTATGGTTTGTGTTATAATGATTAGCAGATGATGATGTCAGCAGGCAAGATTGGCTCACTCACATAAGCAATCGCCCTTGGCGCTTGGGAGCGAAAAAGGATGAGACTAGCAGTTTATTTTATTTGGAGCCAAGATAGGCTTAAATTATCCATTGTATATGTCGCCTTAGTTGTAACCAAGATGAAGTCGTGTTAAAGACCCAACATGGATGTTAGTACCCACTTTCCATGTTTTGCCTATTATGATTAGTCAGATGTGAGATCTCATTTGGCGCTTGGAAGAGAAGCAAATAGAGGATTCGGGTTAGGCACTAGAAAGCGACTAGACTAAGATATGTACGGTGTATCAAGTATGATGTCACTCTTTGGAAGAATTACTCCACTATAGCATGTATTCATACTACATGTGTTTGGCGACCGAGTAATGAGGTGAGAGAATGGATCATTGTTTCCTCTCCGTGTGAGTCTTACGTGTCATTATTGATATGATTTTTACTTATGTACCCTTTTGTGACCTTTGACTATGTTATAAGATAAGGGGTTGATGTTATGCTACTTTGGTATGTTGTCTGCGATCATGTATAATTCGGCCTTAAGGGACATCACTAGGAAAGAGGTCAACCCTAAACTAAATGGCATGAGGGAGAAAGAAAGATCATCTAGTATTACACCACTATTATAAATTCACTGCCGGCAACTCACATCGCTCTGTATGAGAGGCGGATTGAGTGTGAATATATTGCACGAATTGAGAGGGTCAAACATGCTCTTTTGAGGGTTTAGAGATGGTTTTTGGACCGGTGTAATTAGATGGGTCTGGGGTATATAAGACACTATATTATTTTCGGGTTGATGTCTCTGTGCTGGCTCTTTTTGAGTTTCTGGTGTAGAGCTCCCACATGTAGGTGTTCTCAGTGATCGTACGGTTCATTGGCTAGTATGATTGCGTTTATTAGGTAGATTGAGATACAAAAGGCGTAGTGTCATGCCAGCGCATATTCGAGTGGGAGATGTTAGAAATTGGGTTCGGTTTAGAACCCGGACCCAATTGGGTCGCCCATGGTGGCATGACCCGATTAGTAGAGATCCAAATAAAATAATTTACTTGATATGAGATAATCTTGATATGAATAATTGTTAATATATTAGATAATAATTATTAATTAGATATTGTTGATATGAGATAGATGTTATATGGGATAATGCATCTATCTTATGGATTTCTTAACTCTCTTATATAAACAGAACTTGGGCTCTGTATTTGAAACAACAAAAATTATACGTTCTCTCTTCTCATAAACCATTCTGCCTTTGTATTGTGGATAGTGTGGGTAGTTCTCTAATAGTTCAACTCCACTGCTGGGAAATATTCAAAGACATCAATGAAGACACGTGATTCACCCATATAATCCATGAATTTGGTTTGAGCATAAAAAATATGTCCAAATCCGTTTATTTCCGTTGTATATATAGTATACTAATTCTTACAGCAAGCAAGCAAAGCCACAAGAGAGAGGACACTGTTTTCAACTTCCTATCACCAAGGCAAGCAGCAAGTACCACAAATGGAAGGAACTCATGAGACTGAGATAGGTATGAGAGAGAATATGCTTTATGAAGCATCAGTGAGTGGGAATACTGAGTCCTTGAGGAAGTTGATTGAAGAAGATAGACTCACTCTGTCCCGATCTTCACTCACTTGTTTTGATGAGAATCCTCTTCACATAGTTGCTATGCAAGGTCATCTGGATTTTGCAAAAGCTCTTGTGACTCTCAAGAAAGACTTGGTCTCTGATTTAGATTCAAAGGGCCGATCGCCTCTTCACTTGGCCTCTGCAAATGGGTATATAGAGATAGTGAAGGTGTTGTTAATGGTGAACCCTAATGTTTGTCTCGTGCGAGATGAAGACAGAAGGACTCCTCTTCATGTGGCTGCCATGAAAGGCCGAGTTGATGTGGTGAGCCAGTTGGTTCAGGCACGACCAGAAGTAGCTAAGTTCAAGTTGGATCGAGGTCAAACTGTTCTGCACTTGTGTGTAGCATATAATCGTTTGGAGGTTTTGAAGCTATTGATAAGTTTTAGCACGGTTGAGGATACATGGGTAAATGACAAACTTGATAATGGCAACACTATTTTGCACATTGCTACCAACCTCAAACAAGTGGAGGTAAAAGTTTTCTTAATTATTATTTGTTATTTTTGTTTAATTTTCTGATCCAAAAAAAATAAAATTAAAAATTGTTGAATGAAAACATCCTTTACAAAACACCTCACCCAAGTTTTTTAGTTTGTTAGAATTTGATTTATAAGAGCATCTCCAATGGTAGTAGGCATTTTACCTATCTAAATATTACTATAAAGTATACCTTTTATTTTGCTTGTCAATTTTTTCATGTTTCTACTCCAACCATGCTATTTATTTTAGCTATTCATCCAAATATTATTAACTTCATAGAATGCCATGTCAGCAACAAAGATGGAGGGAAATAATCTTAATGATTAAATACATTTTGTCTAGCCTTGAAGGCTAGCTACATGTAGCTAGTGAATTTGAGATGAGCCAAAATGCCTAATCATATGCCTAGTGCATTGGAGTTAAAAAAAGTGAGTCACATTAGGCATTTTGACTAACAAACATCATATGCCTAGTGGGTTGGAGATGCTCTAAGTGTCCAAATAGTTTTAACAATGGTTGTTCTTTGTTTGCCTCCAAATTAGTGAATCATCTGATACAAAATAGGTTCACAATCAAGAATAACTTAATTTAACACATAAAAAAAAATCATTATAAAAATAAATAAAGCTATATATATGATAAATAAAATAAAATAAACTTTACTTATAAAGCAGGTGCAATTAAGATTTAATCAATGTCAAATTCATATAAAATAAAGTAATTTTGTTTCCTCGTTGTATTTATTTATTTATTTCCTTACATAGAAATTATAGAAATAACAAATTAAAAAATAACACACAATTCTAAGAGAGAAGATTTGTGTTACTTTTAACAAGTAAAGTTATAAACTTGCACTTCTTTTAACTTTGTAATAAATGGGTTTTCATTGTGCTCAATAGGACCCAAGAATTTTTTGCTTGAGAAATTTTTGGGTGTAGACAGAGTAAGTGTCATGTGATACCTTTCTCTTCTCTCATTGGTTGAAAAAGTGGGGGCTACATTTATGTGTTGGGTGATGGGAAAACAATATGAGAGGTCATGATATTTGTGATTGGTTGAAGGACTACTTACTCTTACATGTGACTAAAGTTATTGGTGGATTTTGTGCTGTGAACCACGTATAATTACCTTTTAAAAATTGGAGATCTTTCTTATTTTCGAACCCAAGACAATGATCTTAACGGCCTTGCACATGGGCCAGCCCTGTATTATAAGTAACAAAAGGGATGCATATAGTAATAGTATTTACTTGATATAAAAAGTATAATTTATTTTAGTTCATCACTTAAATTTTTATCAAATAATATTTCAACTTTAAAAATTTAACATTCAATTTTCATAACTTTAATTTTATGTTTTTCAATTTTTAATTTTGAGTTTTATCAAATTACACCTTACTTAACAAATGACGGTAGACACCATGCTTTTTATACATACTTCTAATCAAAATTTCAATAGAAATACTTCTAATAATTTGCAGCAAAACAATTAGAATTAATTAGATACATCATATATAGATTCCTTTGTATTAATTTGTGCAGACCATAAGATACCTATTGCAAGAAACTGCGGTGGAAGTGAATGCTGCGAATGGCAATGGTATCACGGCTTTGGATATCATAGAACATATGCCAATTAGAGATTTAAAGGCCGTGGAAATCAGTAAATTGCTTATGCAAGCTGGAGGCCACATTGGCCACCAACTGCGTGATCATGGTAAAATATTAGCATCACAGCCACCCTCGCTGGTCAATGGCACGTTGAAGCCCCCAACAAAGAAAGATGATTGGTTACATAGAAAACGTGATGGCTTGTTGATATCCGCAACTGTAATTGCAGGAATGGTTTATCAATCTGGGATTAGCCCACCTGATGGGCTTAAGTCAAATGTAAAATCCAATCTGGATACAATTACAACAATGTCACCATATTTTCTAGGATTTCAGATTCCAAACACAAGAGCTTTTTGGATTGCAAACACAACAACTTTTGTTGCTTCTCTGACCATAATGCTTTTGCTTGTAAGTGGGTTAACATTGAAGAATAGAATTGTGAGGTGGACGTTATTGTTTGCAATGTGGGTGACAATAACAACCTTGGTAATCACTTATTCTACTTTGATGGCGGCCAATTGGGCAGAACTTATGCTTTGGCCTTACTTCAATGCGCGTGACATTGTCATTGTCATATGGGTGTACTTATGCTTGGGCCTAACTTTCATAGTTTTCCTTGTCCACACTTGTCGCTGCATCATTTGGATCATCAGGAAAGTGTGCAAATGCATAAACAGGAGAAACACAAATGAGATTGAAGGTGGTCACCGACAAGGGCAAGTTCAAGTTTGAAATCTCAACATCTTTTAGTTACTACATATTGTATGTACTATACTAGTATTAAGATAAATAACCCATCAGATCTCTATCAATCGGTTTAGTTTTTGTCTTTTCCAATAGGAAAATACATCTGCATGGACAGCCACAAGTGAGATGGGAGAGACTATGTAACGCCCCGATATTTTATTCCTATTATAATTACAAATCCTTTATAATTATTCTCATTTTACATTACAAGGAGGAGCACCAAAGAAATATATGGAACATATCAATCTGAATTGGTTGAAGGCACTACTTACTCTTACTACTACTTACTCTTACATGTGGCTAAAGTTATTGGTGGATTTTGTGCTGTGAACCACGTATAATTACCTTTTAAAAATTGGAGATCTTTCTTATTTTCGAACCCAAGACAATGATCTTAACGGCCTTGCACATGGGCCAGCCCTGTATTATAAGTAACAAAAGGAATGCATATAGTAATAGTATCTACTTTATATAAAAAGTATAATTTATTTTAGTTCATCACTTAAATTTTTATCAAATAACATTTCAACTTTAAAAATTTAACATTCAATTTTCATAACTTTAATTTTATGTTTTTCAATTTTTAATTTTGAGTTTTATCAAATTACACCTTACTTAACAAATGACGGTAGACACCATGCTTTTTATACATACTTCTAATCAAAATTTCAATAGAAATACTTCTAATAATTTGTAGCAGAATAATTAGAATTAATTAGATACATCATATAGAGATCCCTTTGTTGTAATTTGTGCAGACCATAAAATACCTGTTGGAAGAAACTGTGGTGGAAGTGAATGCTGTGAATGGAAATGGTATCACGGCATTGGATATCATAGAACATATGCCAATTAGAGATTTAAAGGCCATGGAAATCAGTAGATTGCTTATGCAAGCTGGAGGCCACATTGGCCACCAACTGCGTGATCATGGTAGTGGTCATGGGGAAATATTAGTATCACAGCCACCCTCGCTGGTCAATGGCACGTTGAGGCCCCCAACAAACAAAGATGATTGGTTAAATAGAAAACGGAATGGCTTGTTGATATCCGCAACTGTTATTGCAGGAATGGCTTACCAATCTGGGCTTACCCCACCTGATGGGCTTAAATCAAATGGAAATTCCTATATGACTAGAACAGAATTTCAAGTATTTTGGATTGCAAACTCAATATCTTTTGTTGCTTCTCTGACCATAATGCTTTTGCTTGTAAGTGGGTTACCATTGAAGAATAGAATTGTGAGGTGGATGCTACTGGTTGCAATGTGGGTGACAATAACAACCTTGGTAATGAGTTATTCTTCTTTGATGACGGCCAATTCGGGAGGACATATACTTGGGCCTAAATTCAATGCACGTGCCATTGTCATTGGCATATGGGTGTACTTATGCTTGGGCCTAAGTTTCATAGTTTTCCTTGTCCATACTTGTCGCTTCATCAGTTGGATCATCAGGAAAGTGTGCAAATGCATAAACAGGAAAAACAAAAATGAGATTGAAGGGGGTCACCGACAAGGGCAAGTTCAAGTTTGAAATCTCAACATCTTTTAGTTACTACATATTGTATGTACTATACTAGTATTAAGATAAATAACCCATCAGATCTCTATCAATATATAATGCCCCGGTATTTTATTCCTATTATAATTACAAATCCTTTATAATTATTCTCATTTTACATTACGAGTAGAAGCACCAAAGAAATATATTGAACATATGAATCTGATACCTGAAAACTACTTCTCCTCCTCCTTGAACTTCTCAAAAGTGATACATGTTCACATTACATTCGGATCTTTCCACAAAACAAAATAAATACACAAGTAGTTCAAAGAGTAAGAGAAATGCAAATAAAAATACCCTGATGGCTTACATCTTTCAAGGCTATGGCCTTAATTGCACAAAATTGGGAAACACTAACTCAAGACAAATAAGCTCCATAGCTGTAGCTCATAAACAACAAAAGAGCTTTAGTGCTCCTTTTAAAAGATATCCACTATCCTTTACTTGGTTGGAGGCATATCACCAATCCCTAAAATGTTGTTATAATAGGAATGAGTAATATAGCCCAGTAGAAATACTTTTAACAGAATATATAAATGTTTGATATAAATATGACCATGTTATGCACATGTTATGACAAAATCCATGATTTTTTCCCCCTTTTTTTAAAGTGATGATGCTCAATGCGCTTCTGTAGTATCAAACTCAAGATCAACCATAGGGTGGTAAATACGCCATAGAATTCTAATGCACAAGTCAGTTACATATAAATATATATATATATATATATATTATATCAAAATTATTCTCACATTTACCGACTCACAATACAGCAAGGCGATGGGCACCAAAAACGTATATATTTTCCACATTTGTTGGCTCACAATACGGTAGGGCCAGTGGACGTCCAAAAACATTTCCTACATTCGTCTAGCATCAAGAACAAGACAGGATAATTGGACATCTTGACTCCTCACACAGGTACCAATACCATACACAACACATTTCCAAAACCGACTCACTTCCTGAATTACTATGCTATTTACGCTCTTTCCAATATTCCAACATCCAAAGTAATGAAACAATATGAGTTCAAAATCATGAAATGCCATGCAATGCATGAGTTTTGCAAGATATAACTATTCCCTAAGGTACCTTTTATCATTATAAGAAATAAAAATTTAAACCCTTACGCAGAAAGACAGCCCAAGGTAAAACCCCAATAGTATTCCAATTAAGTGACGTGTGCATGCCATGCTCCACAGGTATATGACTATGTTATTTGGAATATGGATCATTTTGGTACATGAAATGGGAACATGGTACACCATTTGCTCTAAATTGTGGTACAACATAGGTAGACTTGTGTAGTTTACGCTATAAGAATTTAAAGTACTTTCAGTCGAGTTTTTTTTTTTTAACAAATAGATATCCAAGGCCTCGTTTAGGAACATGCTTATTTATTTTAAGGCCTCGTTTAAGAACATGCTTTTTTAATGATTTTTTTGTTTTTTAGTTAAAATATGAGATGAAAAAAATCAATATGTTTGGGATGACTTTTTTTTTTATGAAAAGATGTGCAAAAAGTAGAGTAAATGGAAATAAATCTTTGACTCTTTGGTATTTGTTGGCTTTTTGGATTTTTTAGTGACTTTTTAGCTTTTAGGTTACTTTAATATTGTAACAACACATTTATATGAGCATTATAACCCATTTTTTATATTTTGTATCATTATATTTGATAAAAGAAAGTATATTGGAAAAAAAACAAAAAAAAAAACTTTTCAAATTGTTGAATTTACCACTTTAGAATGCAAGTATACCACATTTCAGAAAGTGCGTTCCAAAATGCAATCATTAGGGTATCAGTGTTTTCTAGTAACACTAGTATATATTAAGGCCTTGTTTGGGGTGTATTAATAAGTACACACTTTTTATCTTTTTTTCATCACATCACCTCTCTACTTTTCTGCACATCTTTTCGTAAAAAGTCAAAAAGTACACTTATTTAGATCATCCCAACCACCCCTAAGTATGCAACTCAAAAAATGAAACCCAAAAGGCTGATTCGTACCTAGGTCGTAAGGCTTTGATATGAACAAGATGATTAAATTTCACGTGTCAATGTCTTTCATGCTAATAGGGCATTACATGTAAAATGCAATGCCTAGTAACAAAAAGTTCATGTTTGCAAACAAAAAAAGCATCACACAATGATTGCAGGCAAGTAATAAGGAGTAAAAAATGAACTTTGGTTAAATAACACTACTGTCAATTTAACAAAACACTAATTAAAAATGAAGCATGAATACTTCTATAAAAGAGTCGTATCGGTATTCATATCGTATCTGTATCAAATACTGACATTCATTGGATGCTCGCAGATACGTATCAAATACTTCCTAAACATATCTTATACTTGATGTTAATTTTGAGAAGTATCAAATACTTTTCGAATAGTTATGTATCCAAACTACTATGAAATTGAGATTGAGATTGCAGTAATTTTTGCATTGTATTAGAATTCACAATTTAGTTTCAAATTAGTTTCGAGAAGATATTTAGTGGTTAAAGTCTTGTACTTCTGTAGCACTAGTAATAGATAGTGCCTAAGTTGTTATCAGATAGACTACTATTTTGCAAGTGATTTGTAGAGTCAATTGTCAATGAAAAATATCTTGTAAGTTATACCTATAAAGCACGGACAACTCTCGGAAGTCACGTACAAGAGGCCGACATGTACATGTTTTGGACAAATGTCGGACACCCTGGAAAGAGTCAGACACTTGGAACACACTACAGACACACTGAGGACACACTAAGGACACATTGGGAACAAGCGGGAGACATGCTAAGGACTATGTTTTTCAAAAAAAAATTAAAATTTTAAATTTTTTTAATAAAATAGCATACCTGAAGTTGATAAATTTGATAAAATTAAATATTTGACATAAAATATATTTTAAATATTTAAAAATATGACACATAATAAATATATAAAATTATATTTTTTTCATGTGTCTCCAACGTTTCATGTCCTACATTTTTTAAAATTTACGTATATTCGTGTTCCGTATTTGTGCTTCTTAATTTGTAATTCACTTGTGAAGAGCTTAGAAGGGTTCTCCATCTCTACTAATTGAACCTAGAAAATGTTTCAAGCCCCCGGTTTTCTTTCCCTCTTTTTCTATTTTCGTCTCAATTGTTTTGATTTTACACAGAGAGGCACATATCGAAACTGAAAGCCAATTCAGCACTGCAGCTTTACAAACTAAATTAAGTACAACATAGAATTAAAAAACATGATCCAATTTAGGACTTACTCCATTTGTATGAATTACAAAAGCAAACTCTACCTAAGCAAGTTATATCAATTTTAGTATTTTGATGCGCAATTAGCAAAATTGAGAAGCAAGAATTCAGTGAAATGATAAACAATAAAAACCCTAACTCGAGATTACATACGCCCTCTACGATCGCGATCAGAAGGACCATCTTAAAACAAATAAAACCAAAATTTGAGACCTATTTGTTTACAATTCCAGGATATACAGAACATTTCAAGCGAACTAAATCATTAGATTTGTCAGCGAGTGATAACCCAAGCAACAAAATTCAAACAAGATCGAAATGTGAACCTGCAGGTGTCTTCCTCTTGCCGAATAGAAAACTCATGTTGATCGATCAATAAAGATCACGTTGAATTCCGACAAATCTCTCTCGATCGATCGAAATGTGAACCTTGGGTTTGCTTCGGGCCTTCGATCGTCAAGAAAAATAAACTACTTTCACAATCAATCTCTACAGACAGACAAATCCACCGAGGAAAGTTCCGAAAACAATCCCAAATACACTTTGGAATTACGCGTCAATTTTTTGGGTCCCGCTCTGATTAATTTAATAAAATAAAAAATTCTAAACATCCACTAATTTTTTTATTTCCCCTTAAAAAATAGGTTAATTTTACTTTTTTTCCCCTAAACTAAACTAAGGAAATTTTATACTACGTGAAATTTTATACTACGTACCTTAATAAAATTATGATCTATGAAGTATTTTATACTACGTACCTTAATAAAATTATGATCTTTGTGGGGTTTTTTTAAGATTAAATTGTGGTGTTAAATATTATTTGATTATGATCTATGAAGTATTTGAAAACTTAATTCAGTACTTAAAATTAAATATATTGAATGATAATCAATTAAGTTCGTTTAATAATTACAATTGATATTATTTAAAAATTTAAGTATTTCTTAAAATGTATGTTAAAACTTAAGAAAAATTTAAATTATATAAAATTTATTGTCATTAAGTAGATAAATAAATAAATCATATTTCATAAAATGTAAAAGATTATAATAAAATGTATAAAATTCATATTTATTTTGTATATTTCTTTCTTATATTCTATTTTATAGATTTCATATTTATTTTAAAGGTTTTTTAAATTTATTATAATTTTTTTTAAAAAAAATTTACCTGTTACCTGAAGAGCAGGGTAAGTGTATTTTGTTAATACTTAAATAGTAAGTATAGTTATTTGAAATAGTAAGTATAATTATATCAAATAGTAGTGCACTTAGTTATTGTGATAAGTTGAAAACTCATTTTTTGGCTTCAAAACCATTGAATACTATCTTGTTTTTTACAAAACTATCTAGATATCTTAACCTGATTTTAATCATTACCAATGGTTAGATTTATTTACTTTTAGATTTAATGGTTTAAATTTACTCATATATGGTATATCAAAACCACTTTCATGTACCACAGAAATTTCTGCCTAATCATATCTCACTAACAAACTAAAATATCAATAATAATTTATACCACTAAAAAATATCAAAATAAAATAAAATAAAGCATAGACAGTGAGTGCGGTTCATTGCCAAATCATTAATGGCTCTGTTAGAAGGCCACTTAGTGCTCTCAATTATTTTTCCTAAAATGTAGTGTTACAACGTAACTGCCTCTGTGTTCTTTGTTTATAGGAAGGACTGCAGCCTTAGCTGCGGCTGCGGACTTTATTTCCTCGGTAATAAACAAGTGGTGCAGAATGCAATCCAATCCTGATACTGAAATCTTGCTGCAGGGTGGAATTCAAAATCTGCAATAATAACCGAGGATGGTTGGCAACTTAGTAAAGGTTTGGGGGTGAAGACCCTAGATACTAAGTTTAAAATCTCTTGTGCCAATCTTCTGGGCATGGAGCAGTTAGTTAGGAGGTTAGTCTCAAGTTGTTGCTACCATAACACTTGATGTGGGCCCAAAACTCTCCCGTTGTTTGAGTTCTAACTTAAACGGAGCTTGTCTTGGGAGGTCGGGACAAGTTCTCAGGTTATAGTCTCTTATCTCAGAACGAACAACAGGACACCTTGGTGATCTCTGCAAGGAGCGCTGCCCTGAACCTGCGGGAGAGTAGGAGGATTTTCCTATAACAAAAAAATAAAAAAAATCCGCAATAATATTGGTTGTATAATTTGACGGATCCACATGAAGAATGAAGGTATACAGAGACAAAAGTAGAGTTTGAGTGCAAAACGTTGTAGCAAGCAAGCAAAGCCACAAGAGAGTGGATACTGTTTTCAACTTTCTATCACCAAGGCAAGCACCAAGTGCCAGAAATGGAAGGAACTCATGAGACTGAGATAGGTATGAGAGAGAATATGCTTTATGAAGCATCAGTGAGTGGGAATACTGAGTCCTTGAAGAAGTTGATTGAATCACTGCGTCCCGATCTTCACTCACTTGTTTCGATGAGAATCCTCTTCACATTGCTGCTATGCAAGGTCATTTGGATTTTGCAAAAGCTCTTGTGACTCTCAAGAAAGACTTGGTCTCTGATTTAGATTCAAAGGGCCGATCGCCTCTTCACTTGGCCTCTGCAAATGGGTACATCGAGATAGTGAAGGTGTTGTTAATGGCAAACCCTAGTGTTCGTCTCGTGCGCGATGAAGACGGGAGGACTCCTCCTCATCTGGCTGCCATGAAAGGCCGAGTTGATGTGGTGAGCGAGTTGGTTCAGGCACGTCCAGAAGTAGCTAAGTTCAAGTTGGACGGAGGTGAAACTGTTCTGCACTTGTGTGTGGAATATAATCTTTGGAGGTTTTGAAGCTATCGATAAGATTTAGGACGGTTGAGGATACATGGGTAAATGACAAACTTGATAATGGCATCATTGATTTGCACATTGCTACCAACCTCAAGCAAGTGGAGGTAAAAGTTTTCTTAATCATTATTTGTTATTGTTGTTTAATTTTCTGATCCACAAAAAATAAAATAACAAATTATTGAATAAAAACACCCTTTACAAAACACCTCACCCAAGTTTTTTAGTTTGTTAGGATTTGATTTATAAGAGTCCAAATAGTTTTAACAATGGTTGTTCTTTGTTTGCCTCACAAATTAGTGAATCATCTGATGCAAAATAGGTTCACAATCAAGAATAACTTAATTTAACACATTAAAAATAAAAATATTGCATTTAAAAATAAATAAAGCTATATATGATAAATAAAATAAAATAAACTTTACTTGTAATGCTGGTGTAATTAAAATTTAATCAATGTCAAATTCATATAAAATAAAGTAATTTTGTTTCCTCGTTGTATTTATTTATTTATTTCCTTACATAGAAATTATAGAAATAAAAAATTAAAAAATAACATACAATTGCTAAGAGAGAAAAGTTGTGTTGCTTTTAACAAGTTAAGTTATAAACTTGCACTTCTTTTAACTTTGTAATAAATGGGTTTTCATTGTGCTCAATAGAGCCTTTCAACTACTTATTCTTACATGTGGCTAAAGTTATTGGTAGATTTTGTGTACGTATAAATTACCTTTTGAAAATTGGAGATCTTTCTATTTTCGAACCCAAGACAATGATCTTAATAGCCTTGCACATGGGCCAGCCCTGTATTATATGTAACAAAAAGGATGCATATAGTATCCATTTTATATAAAAAGTATAATTTATTTTAATTCATCACTTAAATTTTTATCAAATAACATTGTAATTTTAAAAAATTTAACATTCAATTTTCAAAACTTTAATTTAATGTTTTTCAATTTTTAATTTTGAGTTTTATCAAATAACACCTTACTTAACAAATGATGGTAGACGCCATGCTTTATATACATACTTCTAATCAAAATTTCAATAGAAATACTTCTAATAATTTGTAGCAGAATAATTAGAATTAATTAGATACATCATATATAGATTCCTTTGTATTAATTTGTGCAGACCATAAAATACCTATTGGAAGAAACTGTGGTGGAAGTGAATGCTGTGAATGGAAATGATATCACGGCTTTGGATATCATAGAACATATGCCAATTAGAGATTTAAAGGCCATGGAAATCAGTAGATTGCTTATGCAAGCTGGAGGCCACATCGGCCACCAACTGCGTGGTCATGGGAAAATATTTAGCTTGCTTGTTTTTATTTTTCAGAAAATACTTTTTAGAAAATTTTGTATTCTTATTTTTCGTATTTTTTTGTTTTTATTGAATTTTTTTAATATTTTAAGCAATTTTTTTACTTTTTAGACACACCTAACATAAATACACCTAAAAAGTAAAAAAATTGTAAATTTTTTTTTTAAAAATTCACTAAATACCAAAAAATACAACAATTCAGTACATTTTTTTTTATTTTTATGTATTTGTTAATTTTTTAAAATATTTTTTCACAAATTTTTTATTTTTTAGATACATCTAATTAAGGTGCATCTAAAAAAGTAAAAAAAATATTTAAAATTTAAAAAATATTTACTAAAAACAAAAGAATACGAAAACTAAAAAACTGAATTTTCAAAAAACTTAATTCAGAAAATTCAAACCAAAAACACGGTTTAGTAATACAGCCACCCTCGCTGGTCAATGGCACGTTGAAGCCCCTAACAAACAAAGATCTCCAATTTTCAAAAAGTATTTATTTATAGCACATAGCACAAAGGCCACCAATAACTTTAGCCACATGTAAGAGTAGTTGAATGTCTCTATTGAGCATAATTAAAACCCATTTACCACAAAGTTAAAAGAAGCATAAGTTTATAACTTGTTAAAGCAACACAACATTTCTCTCTTAGCAATTGTGTGTTATTTTTTATTTTTCTATTTTCTATAATTTCTGTGTAAGGAAATACATACTTAAATAAAATGAGAAAACAAAATCACTTTATTAACAATGATTAAATCTTAATTACACCTGCATTATAAATAAAGTTGATTTTATTTATCATATAGCTTTATTTATTTTTACAATAAAATGTTTTTATTTTTAGTGTGTTAAATTATGTTATTCTTGATTGTGAACCTATTTTGTATCAGATGATTCACTAATTTGTGAGGCAAACAAAGAACAACCATTTTTAAAACTATTTGGACACTTATAAATCAAATTGTATTGTTCTATACTTCTACAATTTAGTAAATTTTAATTCTGCTTCATTTTGTAGTTTGTGTTAGTTTTAATTGTATATTTTTATTTTTTTAAATTAAGAGATTATCTATTTTATTAATTTAAAAAGACACATAAGAAAACTTAATTATGAACTTTGATATAGTAATGTATGAGATAGATGGCTTGGATTAAATGGTGTTGATGTTTGAATATGGAATTTCTCTTTGAATTGTTTTGAATGTCCTTGTGTATAAATGGTTATTTGTTTCATGATTCTTTGATTTATGAAAGAAATGAGAAAAACCCTCAACTTTTTTTATGAAACCCTAGCCTGTAATGTTGATTTTAAAAGATGAATTTGAGAACAAATTGATGTTTACGATGAAATTGAGTTGATACTACGTTGATATACCTGTAAATCTTGAGATGATATGAACATTGGGATTGGGGTTTATTGAAAGCTATAAGTATGTGATCATTTTCTCTAACACTGTATTTGATTTGGAGATTTGAGGAGGGAAAGGAGGAGGGAAAGAGAAAAGGAAAATGTTGGTTAAATTTGAATAAAATATACTTACATTTCACTTAGTTTCACACACATTTTCTCTTTTCCTTTCCCTTTTCAAATTCCTTCCTGAATCTCCAAACCAAATACAGCGTAAGGGTTTAAATGTTTATTTCTTATAATGATAAAAGGAACCTTAGATAATAGTTGTATCTTGCAAAACTCATGCATTGCAATGCATTTCATGATTTTGAACTCATATTATTTTATTACTTTGGATGTTGGAATATTGGAAGGAGGGTAAAACAGCATAGTAATTCGGGTAGTGGGTCGGTTTTGAAAATGTGTTGTGTATGGTATTGGTACCCGTGCAAGGAGTCAAGGTGCCCAATTATCATATCTTGTGCTTGATGCCGGATGAATGTAGGAAATGTTTTTGGACGTCCACTGGCCCTACCATATTGTGAGCCAGCAAATGTGGAAAAGATATACGTTTTAGGTGCCCATCGTCCTGCTGTATTGTGAGCTGGTAAATGTGAGAATAATTTTGATATAAAATATATGTATATATTTGTATGTAATTGACTTTAAAATATATATATATATATATATAAATATATATTTGTATATATATTTACCCACCCATGGTTGATCTTGAGTTTGATACTACAAAAGTGCATTGAGCATCATCACTTTAAAAAAGGAAAAAAAAAAATCATGGATTTTGTCATAACATGTGCATAACATGATCATATATTTATATCAAACGTTTATATATTCTATTAAAAATATTTCTACTAGTCAATATTACTCATTCCTATTATAACAACATTTTAGGGATTGGTGATGTGCCTTCACCCAAGTGAAGAATAGTAGATATCTTTTGAAAGGAGCACTAAGGCTCTTTTGTTGTTTATGAGCCACAGCTGCAGAGCTTATTTGTCTCGAGTTAGTGTTTCTTGATTTTGTGTAATTAAGGCCATTGCCTTGAAAGATGTAAGCCATCAGGATATTTTTATTTGTATTTCTCTTACTCTTTGAACTACTTTGTATTTATTTTGTTTTGAGAAAGATCCAAATGTAATGCAAACATGTAACACTTTTGACAAGCTCAAGGAGGAAGAAAAGTACCTTTCAGATTTCAGATTGATATGTTCCATATATTTCTTTGGTGCTCCTCCTTGTAATGTAAAATGAGAATAATTATAAAGGATTTGTAATTATAATAGGAATAAAATATCGGGGCGTTACATAGTCTCTCCCATCTCACTTGTGGCTGTCCATGCAGATGTATTTTCCTATTGGAAAAGACAAAAACTAAACCGATTAATAGAGATCTGATGGGTTATTTATCTTAATACTAGTATAGTACATACAATATGTAGTAACTAAAAGATGTTGAGATTTCAAACTTGAACTTGCCCTTGTCGGTGACCACCTTCAATCTCATTTGTGTTTCTCCTGTTTATGCATTTGCACACTTTCCTGATGATCCAAATGATGAAGCGACAAGTGTGGACAAGGAAAACTATGAAAGTTAGGAGCAACCATACCCACGATCTATGAAGCACGGTTACTCCAAAAATAGTGCCGTACACGCATCGGGTACTTACCGGGTGCGGGTGCGCGTACCGGTACGGCTGCACGCGTACTGGGCACGGCAAAAAGTAGTCGGGTACTTCTGTCTCAGTTGGGTACGGCTCGGGTACGACATGGGTATGCCTTTGGTGCGTTTTGGGTACGGCGGGGGCAGAAATCAAATTTTTTGAAAAATTGAGGGGTACCGGAGCAATATTAAGAAAAAAAATTTAAAAAAAAAAGAAAAAATGTGTATACCGTATACGAATGCCCTAATCTCATCACTGTTTTGCCCTAATCTCATCGAAGCAAAGAGAAAGAGGCGACTTCGACCATCTCCATCACCTTCTTCTGCGACTTCGAAACATAGATCGACTTCGACCCTCACCCTCATCTTCAACCCTCACCTACGTCTGCGACTTCGAAACAGAGATCAACTTCGACCCTCATTCACCCTCGTCTTCGACTTCGACCTCGACCCAGAGATTCGACCCTCGTCTTCGACTTCGACCCAGATATCGACTTCGACCCTCGGCTTCGACTTCGACACAAAGATCAGATCACCCTCCTCTTCGACTCGACTTCGATCCACGGCATCAGAGGTATATCTCTTCATATTTATTTATTTTTATTTTTTTTCTTGTTTTGTCTTTAGTTATTAACACTAAAAATGCTAATAAATATTAATAATAAATATTAGAGATGAAAATGCTAATAATCATAAATGGTAATCATAAATATTATTATTAGCTATTAATAATAAAAAATTACTTCATCTTTATTTATTATTATTTTTCTTGTTTCTTCTTTAGTTATTAATACTGAAAATGCTAATAAATATTAATAATAAATATTACAAATGAAAATGCTAATAATCATAAATGGTAATAATCATAAATATTATTATTAGTTATTAATAATAAAAAAATTTAGATGAAAATGCTAATAATCAAAAAAATTAGTTATTCCTGAAAACAGTTTATGCTTGTAGGATGTAATAAGCAGTTTAGTTAAATTAGATGTATAAGCTTTTCACCACAGTTTATGCTTATAAAACAGTTTAGTTAATAATCAAAAATATTATTTTTTATGCTTGGATCTTTTAACCATAATTATAAAATATATATATATATATATATATCGGCGTACCGCAGCCATACCCGTATTTTATTTTTTTGAAATTTTACCGTATCGGCATACTCGTATCCGTACCGTACTCGTACCCGCACCTGTGCTTCTTAGCCCACGATGATATCGAAAGCACATCAAGATGAATAAGTGATTACAAAGGCTGTTAGTGTCGCCAACATTGCAACCACTAGCATCCACCTCACAATTCTATTCTTCAATGGTAACCCACTTACAAGCAAAAGCATTATGGTCAGAGAAGCAACAAACGATAAAATTTCTAAAACAACTCTTTCAAATTTTTTTCAAAAATAACTCTTCCAAAAACAAACCAAACAAAACCATTGTGTTTGCAACCCAAAATACTTTAAAGTCTGCTGTAGGCATATTGGGTTTTCCATTTGATTTAAGCCCATCAGGTGGGCTAAGCCCAGATTGGTAAGCCATTCCTGCAATTACAGTTGCGGATATCAACCAGCCATCACGTTTTCTATTTAACCAATCATCTTCCTCATTTTAGGACCCAAGACAATGATATTAATGGCCTTGCACATGGACCAACCCCTGTATAAGTAACAAAAGAATGCATTCTGTATCTACTTCATACAAAAATATAATTTATTTTAATTTATCACTTAAATTTTTATCAAATAACATTTTAATTTTAAAAAATTTAACATTCAATTTTCAAAACTTGAATTTAATGATTTTTAATTTTTAATTTTATCGAATAACACTTTACTTAACAAATGAAGGTCGACACCATGCTTTATATAAATACTTCAATAGAAATACTTTTAATAATCTGTAGCAAAATAATTAGAATTAATTAGATACATCACACACACACACACACACATATATATATATATATATCCTATTCATTTGTATTAATTTGTGTAGACCATGAAATACCTATTGGAAGAAACTATGGTGGAAGTGAATGTTGTGAATGGAAATGGTATCATGGCTTTGGATATTGTTAATGAATATGTGGTGTATATTCTTACATATATTAAGTATTGATTTTTTAAATATATTAGGTATGCCATAATTAGGTTTCTTATAGGATACTATTTCTCATAGTTAGTTTCTAGTAGAATACTCTTTCTCAGCTTATATATACAGGCCTTCTATTATATAGGATAAATTCAATAATACAATTCTTATGTTTTTCTCTCTCTCTACTATTCTAACATGATATCAGACTAGATTAAGTACCTAGAAATTTCGCTTCACAGGCGGCCGCTAGCTTTGCCTTAGCCGCCCACCGGACCTTAACCTATTTCGCTACTATATTTTCTTGTCACTATCGCTTCGTGGTGATCTTTACCTTTTTTCACCGATTTATTCCTACCCTAAATATCTCTATCATATTTCTTTTTACTCGCAATCCTTTTTTTTTTTTTTTGTGTGTTTTTTTTTTTTTTGTGTGTGTGCGCGCTTCTGTTCCACTTTTTCTTTCCCTCTGCTTTAACCTCAAATAGGTTTCTATCTTCAAACTCACCTCTGCTTTAACCTCAAATAGGTTTCTATCTTCAAACTTATTTGAGTTTGAAGGGATGTATTATACCTATATATCATGGCAAACATGGTTATACACCATGAAAACCACCTAAGTCGTCCCCTGTGGCGCACAACTCAAGCAGCCCCCTGTGACGCACCACCCAAGTCGCCCCTTCGCGCACCACTCAAGTCGCCTCCTCTGGCGCACAATCCAAGCCGCCCTCACTGGCGCACAACCCAAGCCACCCCTTGGCGCACCACCAAAGTCGCCCCCTGGCGCACCATCCATGCAGCCTCCTAGCGCACGCAGTTATCTGTTGCCATCATCGTTCAGTACTACGTCATAAGTTATGTGTGTGCCACATTTGTTGGTTCAACATCCAGTCACTAGCACACTCAATCTTCTGTTGCCATCATCGTTCAATACTACGTCATAAGTTATGTGTATGTCACGCTTGCTGGTTCAATATCCAGATCTCTACATCAGTCTAGCATGACCCCTTTAAATTGTCTTGACATTGATTCCGATTAGCCAATCTCTACAACGATCCGTCATGACTCGCGTAAACTGTCCTGACATTGATTCCGGTTAGCTCCTACAACAGTCCAACATGACTATAAATTGTCACTTGGCATTAGCTCCGGCCTCTGATCTCGACATTAGTTCTAACCAGTTTCTACATCGGTCTGGCATGACCTTAAACTGTCCCGACATTAGTTTCAGTCAGTTCCTACAATGGTCCGACATGACCATAAACTGTCTCCCAGCATTAGTTTCTGTCTCTGATTTATTTCAAGCGCCCTTGCGCTCCCGTTCAGATTTGCAATCTATTTGCCTTTTATTTTATTTAGTTTTATTTCATATTTTAGTTTCTCTCTCCAAACTCAAGATATTTATCCTCCTTGAGTTTGAGGGGATGTTAATGTATATATGGTATATATTCCTACATATATTAGGTATTGATTTCCTAGATATATTAGGTTTTCCCATAGTTAGGTTTCTTATAGGATACTATTTCTCATAGTTAGATTTCTAGTAGAATACTCTTACTCAGCCTATATATACAGGCTTTCTATTGTATAAGATAAATTCAATAATACAGTTCATATACTTTTCTCTGTCTACTATTCTAACAGATATCATAGAACATATTCCAATTAGAGATTTAAAGGCCATGGAAATCAGCAAATTGCTTATGCAAGCTGGAGACCACATTGGCCACCAACTGCGTAATCATGGTCGTGGTCATGGGGACATATTATAGTATCACGGCCACCCTCACTAGTCAATGGCACATTGAACCCCCCAAAAAACAAAGATGGTTGGTTACATAGAAAATGCGATGGCATGTTGGTATTCGTAATTGTAATTGCAGGAATGGCTTACTAATATGGGCTTAGCCCACCTGATGGGCTTAACCCAACAGGAAAATCCATTATGGCTAACACAGTTTTGAAAGATTATCGATTATTTTGGATTGCAAACACATCTTTTGTTGCTTCTCTGAGCATAATGTTTTTGCTTGTAAGTGGGTTACCACTAAAGAACAGAATTGTGATGTAGATGCTAATGATTGCAACATGGGTGACAATAATGACCTTATTAATCATCCATGCTTTTTCAATAACTGTCATTTCACTAGAACATGAGTATTCTACGATCATCAATGTGCTTTCGATATCGTTGTGGGCATGGTTGTTCCTAACTTTCATAGATTGAAGGTGGTCACCAACAGGGACAAGTTCAAGTTTGAAATCTTAACTTCTTTTAGTTACTACATATTGTATGTACTATACTAGTATTAAGATAAATAACCCATCAGATCTCTATCGATCGGCTTAGTTATTGTCTTTTCCAGTAGGAAAATACATCGACATGGACAACCACATGTGAGATGGGAGAGACTATTAAATTAATACACTTCTCTACATATAAAGTAAATATAGTGTTTGTACTTATTAGATTGATGTACGAATTATGTTATCTCTATATTATTGTTCGAGCTAATTTGAAGTATTTCAATTTGCTACAGTGAATTCTTTCACATATAAATATTACAACTACAGACTTACAAGATAAACATAATCTACAATGTTACCTTGAAGACTTGCTCCAAGTTATGAATAAATAAAATTTATTTGGACAAATTCAAAACGAGTTCATGCATATTTATATTTATAACTCAAAATAATGTTTAAATTTGCAACAAACTTTTTTAGATAACCTTTTGAACATTTTCTTTTTTTTTTGGAGTGAAAAAGAGTTTATTGACGAAATGTCAAGAATGATACAAAATCATAAAACATTGATCACTAAAGGGAAAGAATAGTTCAAAAAACATCATAGAATAATGCTCCCATCCCAACTAAGTTGGCACAAGAAATAACACCCAATCATGCGAGCACCATCCAAGAGTAAAAGGCTGGAGAGATTCCAACCCACAAACAAAAGAAGAAGAAAAATAGATCCAATAACTTAAAATGAACAACACCCATCCGAACCCAATGAATTTGAAACCAGAACACTCTAGAAGCAATTAGTGTAGTCAAGCCGCGGTTCGGTTTGGGACGGTTTGCGGTTCAGTTTGGACCCACCCGCATCTATGCGGTTTGGGAAAAAGTCAACCCGCAACCGCCCGCAATGCGGTTTGCGGTTTGTGCGGATAGGGTTCGCGGATGTGCGGGCGGTTGCGGGCGGTTTGCGGATTGAACTTTTTTTCAAAAATTATTTTTAAACCCTTTTTTTTCCTCCCATTTTGTCAATCTTTATTTTGGACATTTTTCCTCATATTTTATAAAATGCTCCAACATTAATAATTAATGAATTAAAACTTATAAAAAACTTACAAAATAAAAAACACAACAAATTCAATTCGAAACCTAAACAAATCACTCAAAATCTACATTCATCCAAAACCAAAAATGCAATTAAAAAAAAAAAAATTATTGTTAAAAAAAAAAAAATTGTTGTTAAACTTCATTCAATACAAACCCATGAAATAAAATAAAAACATTTCAATTCCAATCCTTCATTCACATGTTGTCAAACTTCATTCGCATCCAATCCAACTTTCACAAATTCGAATTCCAATTCCAATTCCATGCATTTGGTTGATGAATCCTTCACAAAAACAAATTAAAAAAATATAAACTTTAATCTTCAATTATAGTAAAAAATGAAAAGATAAACAAATGTCTATATATTTCATCTCAATATAGTAAGAAAATATATTGAGTATATGAAAAAATTACCAAACAGATAAACAAAACAAATCATTCTAGGGAAAAAAGAAATAACCAACTTCACTCCAACAAAAAGCTACCAGTTCGATCAATTAATCAAATACACTGGAAAACAAATAAATATCAAACTTTGCACTAATATTAGGAACAAAAAAAGGGGGATGTGTAACAAGGACTCATGTGATTGTATGTATGCATATGCCTTTACGAAAGCAAGTGCATATATGCATATATGCCAGTGTATGTGCATGGAAAGTTGTAAACAACCCAAGGCACAGGAACTTGACCTTTGTAAATGTTTCTCCCTGATTCAGAAGGTACAAAAGTTTTGTGATGATCTGAAAATGAAAAAACAACAAAACAAGGCCCATACTAATCAATTTCTGGAAAAAATAAATAAAAAACGGGGATGCAACCTAAGAATTAGGTGGCTGAAAGGTTAAAGGACCTGTGAACATCGCCTTGGATCAAGCTGAGGGTCATTGAAAACCCTGGCTTCCTGAAGGACAGCACCCTTTTCGATCCCAAGAAACGGAGAGTACTCCACTGTGAAATCGTGAGATTCAGGCAATCAACATCACAATGTACTCCAAGAATCAACAGAATGAGCATATCAGCATTACAAAATAGCAGAAATCCGCAGCGATCTAAAACGACGTCACCGATCTAGTAATCGAACCAACATACCAAGTATATGTTATTCATTTCTCTTACAACACATCACAATCAGAACCGAAAACAAAGCAATATGAATATCTTCAGTCAACTTTACGGAATAAAAAACGTTGATGAAGATGGATCAATTACACAAAATTCACAACCAAACAGATAATCAAAAAATTTGTTGCTTAAATAAAAAATTAAATCAAAGATACATTCTAAACAAACAAACACAAACAGAGATCGGGGCGAGAGAGAGAGAGAGGCTTACCTGTGAGAGAATATCTTCAGTCAACTTTACGAAATAAAGAACGTTGATGAAGATGGATCAATTACACAAAATTCACAACCAAACAGATAATCAAAAAATTTGTTGCTTAAATAAAAAATTAAATCAAAGATACATTCTAAACAAACAAACACAAACAGAGATCGGGGCGAGAGAGAGAGAGGCTTACCTGTGAGAGAGAGCCGATCGGTGTAGATGCAAAACCAGAGAGTAGGAGACTGTGAGATGAGAGAGTGAGGGAGATGAGATACTGAGAGAGACAGATCTCATATGTTTGAAAAAAAACAAAGATCGGGGAGAGAGAGACATAGACAGAGATCAGAGAGAGGGGCTTTACCTGTGTGCAATGAGGTCGATCGATCGGTCGATCTTGTGAGAGAGAGACTCGATCACTGAGTGCACAGATCAAAATCATGAGTGAGAGTGAGAGAGAGACCGAGAGGAGGAGAGGAGATATAGTTCTGATGAGTGAGTGTGTGAGTTTGATTAGATTAGGGTTTTTCTTGTTTTGAACGATCAGATTTGAAAGGGAAAAAAAGAGGTTATTTTGAACGGTCAGATCAGTTTTTTTTTTTTTTTTTTTAAAAAAAAAGTTTTATGCAGGCGGGTTGGGCGGGTACGGGTCAAACCCGCAACCCGAAATTTACATAAAATACAAACCGCACCCTACCCTAATGTGTTGCGAAACCGCCCATACATGCGCGGTTCGGATCGGGTAGGGCGGTTTGGGCGGTTCGGATGACCCTATGCCCAGCCCTAGTCCACATTATGTAGACACTTGTGGGGATGTGGTTTTGGAAATACTCATTTGATCCTAGGAGACGTTGTGATCCTCTTCTAGTCAGCTGAAAAGAGATAAACACTCCGGTCGAGGGTGCCGGGATTAGCACTCCGACGAGCAAGTTAGTCTCTGCCTTCAAGATTACTTGTATTCTAAGTTAAGCTCAATAATTCTCACCTCCATCTTTCTGGCTGACGATCTTCTATTTATATCCTTTCTTTTTGGGGCCTCGGGATTAGGTCCATTTTCCACTTGCTATTCGGCATATTTTGTAGTAAACCGCTATTCACTCGGCCTTTGCTTAATCGGCTATTTGGCCGAGTATGGTTGGATTCGAGAATGCGAGCCCACGCCGAATGCCACATATTTTGACTCTCCTGAGTTCGATTGTCCGGAATCTCTACGACTCCTAATTCTCGGCCCCCACAATTGCCCCCCAAACACTCCGCTAACGACAGTTGGCTGGAGAGTTTGGCTTCAAACTTGAAAAGTCAGAGCCGAAATTCGACGGCTGACCGTTTTCCAATGCAAATGTCTGAGCACACGCTTCTCAGTTATAATTTCAACTTCCTGCCTCTTCGTACACTTCTATTTATTGTGATTTAAAATTTCGACGTCTTTTCAAATACATACATGCTTTTAGATGCTCGTCGCTGGATTTCCTTCTGAATTACCTCTGTAACTTCCTTTTCTTCTCTATCCTCTTCGCCTCTTGTAAGTTCTCTCATTTTTTGCTTTGAATCTTTTTTCTTGTTTTGTTTTTGGCTTAGCATATTCCTATTGGCTGGGGGAAATGGCAAATCATTTAAAGGCTCTCCTTTCACCGGATCGAATTTCTGGCTTCCGACGCCATTTTTCCAGTCCTGATGACGTCCATTTGTCATTGGTGACAGACGGCACCCTCGACATGGAGAGAGTTGATAAAACCACAATCGTCTTCCCTCTTCTATCAATCGTAGAGGACGGGATCCGTTTTTCCCTTCACCCGTTCCTTAGGGCTGTGCTCTGCCATTGGGACTTAATCCCTTCCCAACCCAATGTTAACTTCTTTAGAATCGTGATGGGGGTTGTCGCACTAAACCGTCGCCTTAGGCTTAACCTTGGCATTCTCGCTGTTCGGCACTGTTACGCCTTGGCCAAGTCTTCTGGTCGGCACGGGCGTTATTTCCTTAGGGCCAAGGACACTGACCATCAACTAGTGACTATGCTTTCCAACTTCGGGAAGCGAGTCGATGATGTTATGGTCGTCGTCCAAGGAAACTGGGAATTCGGCGAGGGCGAGGATCGCCTCGATCCTATTCCCAGTTAGAGGGGCGAACCAGGTGGCCGTGTAGCTTCTTTTATTTATTTATTTTTTGTTATATTTATAAGGCTTTATTTTCGGGACCTCATGGTTTTACTTGTGCAGGAAACGATTTGAAGAAAGTGCTTATCTCAATCGACGACGCTGTCCTTTCAGAAATTAAGGTTGCGCTCAACTATTTCGGTCGGCCGAGTCTTCAGAAACAGGGGAGCGCGGCCCACGTTCTGCTCCGCTATGAGCCGACTTATAAGACCTTTTCGGCGGCAGAAAACATCCCAATTCCGAAGGGTGAGGAGAGTCTTATCGCCCTTATCTTGACTGATTTTAAAAATTTAAAGCAAGTCAGTTTTGAGGGGTTAGATTCAGAGCGACCGGAAGTAGCTGAGGCCGCCGAGTCAAACCAGTCCAAAGCCCAAGTCGACAAGGCTTTGAAGTTAGCATTTGAAGAAGCCGGCCTCAATTCAGAAGACCCTCCGTCCACTTCGGGCCGAGAGAACCTTCCACTTGACGATATTTTTCATGGTCTTGAGGACCTTCCCGGCGCGTACCCAGAAGATATGGCTAGGTTAAGCCTCACACAACTTGCCAAAAAGGCGAATGCGGAAAGGATGACAGCATGATGAAGGGCAGAGGCTATTCGAACTGGAGTGCCTCCTGCTACCGAAATTCAGCCCTCTCTGCCTGTTAGCGAATCTCAGCCCTCATTGCCTGTTATTGAGGGGACGGCAGAAAACCGAAGTGCCAAGGCCGAGTTGGTTGTGTAGGCCGATCGAGAGGCTGAACTAAGGGTGGGGAAGCACTCTACCGAGGTTGAGGCCGGCTTAGAAGATAACTGCATTGACAAACGACCTCGTTTAGAGGAGTCGGATGTGATCGTGCCTTTCGCTATTCAACCAAAGATAAAAAACACACCGATTCCTTCTCATGCTTCGGTAATTAAAGATCCAACGGTCGTGCTTGGCATGGCTACATCCGTTTTATTGCCGGCTAACAAGGCGGCTTTCCGAGTGGAGCCGGATCTGGTTTCAATAGCATTGGCCGCGTAGTCGGCATTTTTGGTATAAATCTTGACTTTGTCTTTTCACTTTATGCAAATACTATTTTGGTCTTGACTTCCTGTTTTGCAGACCGCAAGAAGGATAGCGGAGATGGGCTATCTCCATCATGACGCCATCACACAGCTTGGCCGTCTTCAAACGGAAGTTGAGGGCCAAACGAGCAGGGCCGAGTTTGAGGCTTCAAGGGCGAAGACGGAGGCGCGCGGGCCGAAGCCGAGATGGAGAGGGCACGGGCTGTGGAGGAACTGAGATTAGCCGCCGAGAGGAGGGCGGACGCGAGCGAGGGGGCGTTGAAATTGGCCCAAGAGGCGGTCTCCAAACTGGAGGCTGAGTTAGAGGAAGTAAAGAAGGCGAAGGAAGCGGCCGACTCGGAGGCTTCGTTAGAGGCCGGGAGAAGTGCTGCCCTTGCCGAATATGTAGACGAAGTTTCCAAATTTGAAAATCGGGGATTCAAGCATGGCTGGCTCAAAGCCCTTGCTGCTGCTGATGTGACATTGGCTATGCCAATTCCATACGAGCAAGTGGATATTGAGCTGCTGGAGTCAGACTCCGAAGATTAATTTGGACCACACCTTTTTTGCTTGCTGTTTTAGGAGTTTTCGAATGTATTTCTACAGCTTTTTGTTTGGTAATTTTCATATGTAAAATGGCTACAACTTGTGCCCAATTTCCTAATGAAAATTTCCTTTTTTGCCTTGCTGTTATCTGTGCTAGCTTTTGTTATTGATGCATGATATTGCTATTGATTGCAAGGTAGCTATACTTTGTTTTTAATACCTAGTATCGATCAGCATTAGGCATCAATACTTGGCCGATCAGATTAATAAATCTGCCCTTGCCCCAGCCATTGCACGAGATTCGTTAGCCGAATAGGCCTAGGTGGAATGGTTGCGGCATAAATCTATCGGCATCGAGCTTAAGTACTTGGCCGATCAGACTAATAAATCTGCAATTGCCGCAGCCATTGCACGAGATTCGGTAGCCGATCAACACTTGGCCGATCAGATTAATAAATCTGCCCTTGCCCCAGCCATTGCACCAGATTCGTTAGCCAAATAGGCCTAGTTCATGGAATGGCTGTGGCATAAATCTATCGGCATCGGGCTTAAGTACATGGCCGATCAGATTAATAAATCTACCCTTGCCTCAGCCATTGCACGAGATTCGTTAACCAAATAGGCCTAGTTCGTGGAATGGCTGTGGCATAAATCTATCGGCATCGGGCTTAAGTACTTGGCCGATCAGATTAATAAATCTTCTCATGCCTCAGCCATTGCATGAGATTCGTTAGCCGAATAGGCCTAGTTCGTGGAATGACTGCGGCATAAATCTATCAGCATCGGGCTTAAGTACTTGGCCGATCAGATTAATAAATCTGTCCTTGCCTCAACCATTGCACGAGATTCGTTAGCCGAATAGGCCTGGTTCGTGGAATGGCTACGGCATAAATCTATCGACATCGGGCTTCTAGCGTTTCGCATTAATGACGTCGCCTCGGGGGCGCTGCATACATACAAATAAATGGGGTGAGTTCGCGCCAATGAGTCCATTTATTTTTATTCAGGCTCGATTTGAACCAGCTTAGGGCGAGGGCAAATGTCAAACAGACTGTTTTTCAATAGCAGAGGAGAAGGACGAACGCTGGCTGAGCTAGACACTGCGATGAATCACAGCAGCGAGCCTACGCGCGTGGGAGGAAGGATGTCCAAGGAAAGGGAAAAACGTCAACCTCTAAGCTGTCAAAGCAAATCACCCCGAAGAGAGAAACAGCAAAGGGGAAGCTCCTCGCGATCACGACCAAGGAACGGGCCAGACGCGATGCCACGACTATTGAGTTCTGCGGTGTTCGTGGGGAGTAAACCGATGACTGAGGCAGATTCCATCGTTAATGACTCGGGTGTAGTTCGCTCGACAAATCTTTCCACTGAAAGTCCAATGATCGATGGTTGAACGACAAGATTTCGAAGTGTTTCAAAAAAGTATCCACGGGGCGGTGAAGGGGCTGTACACCGCCTATGAAGTTGGCATGCGTCTGCGCGCTGCGCGGTGGGAGATGGAGAAAATGGCGAAACAGATCCGCAGTTCGGAGGCTCGTACGGAGAAAGCTGAGGATGAGCTTAGGGAGCTTAGGAAGGTTAAAGTCGCCAATCCGCATGTGGCCGGTCAATCTAACCCGATTGTGGACGAGAGGGTGACCCAACGGCTATCGAGTCATGCCATCGTCGACCGAGATACGGCAAATTGCCGTAGAAAATGCGAGGGCCAAGGGTTATGAGCAAGGCTTCCATGCTGGCCGGAAAGTTGGGATTGACAAAATGAAAGAGAAACTTGTAGAGGAGGTCTGTCGATGCGAGAATCGGGGATTTAAGCACGGTTGAATCGCGACACTTGAGGCCGTGGAGGCTCTCTGAACAAAGGGTGTCGATTCGGCGTTGCTGCCGGACTATCGTGAGCATTTGCCCTTTTCCGCTTTTGAAGTAGAAAAGAGCGATGATGAAGGAGACGCCGGACATAAACACTAATTGTGATGCTGGAAACGCAGATTGCGTTAAAAACAATGTAATCATTGTCTGATTGAATAAAATGTCATGTTTTCCTTTTAATTTTTACTCGGCATACATATGTTGGCACGTTTTACTCTTTATTGCATGAATGTTTGAATAAATGTGTTTTGTGTTTCGTTGTATAAACATCACTACGAATGTTCACATGCTTTGGTGCATAACCATGTTACGCATGGCCCGAATATCCACGAATGGCGCTTTGAATCCGGAGGATGAATCGGCCCAAAGACGTCGTGCGCTGATGGGGCTCCGAATCTGGAGACTTTATTTGGCCAATCGTGATATCTACTAAGGGCGCTCCGAATCTGGAGACTTTATTTGGCCAATCGTGATATCTACGAAGGGCGTTCCGAATCTGGAGGCTTAATCGGCCAATCGTGATATCCACGAAGGGCGCTCCGAATCCGGAGGCTTAATCGGCCAATCGTGATATCTACGAAGGGCGCTCCGAATTCGAAGACTTTATCGGCTAATCTTGATATCCACGAAGGGTGCTCCGAATCCGGAGGCTTAATCGGCCAATCGTGATATCCATGAAGGGCGCTCCGAATCCGGAGACTTTTATCGGAACACCTTTGAACTGGCGAATAGGGATCTTTGCATTACAGAAAATGAGTTGTACATGGCGAATCAGAACAAGCATCATGTCCCACAAGTTGGGTTAATTATAAAATTTGCGCAAATGCGTGGAATTCCAAGGCTGTGGCAGACTCCTTCCTGACATGTCTTTGATCCGGTATGCCCCTACTCCTGCGATTGAATCAATCTGATAGGGGCCGTCCTAGTTAGGACCTAGTTTTCCATCTGCCGGTTTCTTGGCAGCTGGAAGTACCTTCTTCAGGACCAACTCTCGTGGTGTGTAACGGCACAGCTGAACACGTTGATTATATGACTTAGCAAGCTGCTGTTGATACCGCACCACGAATGCAAGGGCACGGTCTCTTCGTTCTTCAATCAGAACTAAATCCAAGGAAAGCATCATGTCGTTTCGGCCCAAATCAAAAACTTTAGTTTTCAGGGTTGGGTGGCCGATCTCCAGGGGTAAGATCGCCTGGGTTCCAAAGCATAGAGCAAACGTCGGTTCTCCAGTAGATCGCCTCGGCGTAGTTCGATGAGCCCACAATACACTTGGCAATTCTTCGACACATTTGCCTTTAGCACTCTCCAGCCTCTTCTTGATGTCGTCGAAGATGGTTTTATTAGAGGCTTCAGCTTAACCATTGCTTTGTGGGTAAGCCGACGTAGAAAAGTAGGGTCGGATACCATATTTGCTGCATAGCTCCCGATAGACGCCACAATCAAACTGGGTGCTGTTGTCTGAGATAAGAGCTCTTGGAATGCCATGCCGAATCACGTTATGATATTTCTCCACACAAAGCGCTTGACATCAGAGTCTCGAATGTGCGTTAATGCCTCCGTTTCGACCCATTTTGTGAAGTAGTCTGTGGCGACGATCAAATATCACTTGTTGCTTGGGGCCCTCGGCAATGGTCCTACGATATCAAGCCCCCACTGGGCAAACGACCAGGGACTGGTGATAGAGCTCAACTCTTCAGCGGGCAGATGGGTTAACGGGGAGAACTTCTGGCACTGTTCACATTTTTTAGCGTAGCATTCGACATCAGATCTCATTGTCGGTCAATAATACCCCTGTGTTATAGCTTTATGGGCCAAAGAGCGCCCGCCAGAATGGGCACCACAACTGCCTTCATGTATTTCAACAAGAAGCTCTTCGACTTTGTCTGGGTGCACACATTCCAAATATGGACCAGAGAGGGATTTTTTATAAAGCCTTTCTTGCGGATCCAAGTAGTATCGCAGGGCTTTGTTTCGCAGCTTGTGCGCTCCTTTCTTGTCCGCTGGGAGCTGTTTGGAAGACAGGAATGCAGCAATGGGATCCATTTAACTCGGTCTAAATTCTACAACATTAACCTGGACTTCCTTCGAAGGGCCGATGCTCGGCTTCGAGATGAAACCTACTTCGATGGTCCGTTTAATTTCTGAGTTAATGGCGGAGGCCAAACAGGCAAGAGCATCTGCATGTGTGTTTTGATCACGTGTTATCTGGTTCAATTCATGATGGTCCAATTTTGCTAGCAAGGAATTGGCTGTTTTCATGTAAGCCGCCATACGGTCGTTTCTTGCCGCGTACTCCCCCTTTAACTGATTGATCACCAGCTTTGAATCGTAAAATACAAGCAAGCGCTGAGCACCCAGAAGATGTGCATTCCGTAAACCGGCTAGAAGGGCTTCGTATTCGGCTTCGTTATTTGATACTTCGAAATTGAGCTTGACGGCCTGCTCAATTATTGCGCCGTCGTAAGCCATGATAACAACTCTGGCTCCGCTGCCCCCTGGTTGGATGATCCATCACGGTACAACTGCTAGATGTCCCCAACATAAATTCTCCAGTTCGGCCCCGGTCGAGTTTCATCGGACTTGAAATCAGTAAGGCCCCCAGTGAATTCGGCAACAAAATCGGCTAGCACCTGGCCCTTGATTGAGGTTCTAGGTAGAAACCGAATGTCGTACTGGCCGAGTTCAAGAGCCCACTTTGAAACACGTCCTGATGCTTCTGCACTTCGTAGTATTGATCGGAGGGGATAATCTGTTAGCACCCCAATGCTACGTCCTTGGAAGTAATGTATCAGTTTTCTTGCCGCCATGACTAGGGCTAGGATGAGTTTTTTCAGTGGAAGGTAGCGTGATTTGGCGTCAACCATTGCCTTGCTCACATAATATACTGGTCGTTGCTCCCCCAGCTCTTCCTTTATTAGTACGGCGCTGACAGCCCTGTCAGAAACTGCCAAATATAAAATGAGCGGGTCACCAGCAGCAGGTGTTGTCAAGAGTGGTATGGAGCGGAGGCAAATCTTGAGGTTGTTGAAAGCGGCTTCACATTCGGCGGACCATTCGAAAGCCTTGCCCTGCCATAGCGTGTGGAAGAATTGTCGGCAGCGATCTGTAGACCGACTAATGAACCTATTGAGTGCGGTGGCCATCCCTATAAACTTTTGAACCTCTTTTATCGAACGAGGGGAGCTGAGTTCCAAGATTGCTGTGATTTGCCTCGGGTTGGCTTCGATTCCCCGGTGGTTGACAATGTAACCTAAGAACTTGCAGGAGCTGATCCCAAACGCACATTTCGAAGCATTCAGCTTCATTCTGTATTTGCGTAAGATGCCGAATGTCTCTGCCAGATCAGCTAGATGGGTTTGCTCTTCTCTGGACTTGACTACCATGTCATCAATGTACACTTCCATAGTGCGACCGAGTTACTTTTTGAACATAGTCGTGACCAGTCTTTGGTAAGTTGCCCCTGCATTCTTCAGCCCAAAAGGCATAACTTTATAGCAGTAGGTTCCTCTTGGGGTGAGGAATATAGTTTTTTCTTGATCCTCAGGATCCATGGCGATCTGATGGTAGCCTCTGTAAGCATCAAAGAAGCTCATACGTTGATGGCGTGCCGTCGCATCTACAAGTTGGTCGATTCTGGGTAGGGGAAAACAATCCTTGGGGCATGCTTTGTTTAGGTCAGTGAAATCGAAGCACATTCGCCAAGTCCTTTTTTCTTCTTCACAACCACTGTATTAGAGAGTCATGTAGGGTAGGTCACTTCCCTGATTGCCTCAGTGTCAAGTAGCTTGTCAACCTCCTCAACAACAGCGGCAGTGTGCTCTGCAGCTGATCATCGGCTTTTCTGAATGATTGGCTTGCATTTAGGGTCGACATTTAAATGGTGCTATGAAACGGACGGGTCTATACCCGGCATCTCGTATGGATTCCACGCAAAGACATCAATGTTGCTGAGCAAGAAAGAGACTAGCTACTGTCTGTTGACCTCACTCAGGGAGGCGCCGACCATGAAGAACTTCTCGGGGTTTCTGTTAATTTTGACTCGGTCTAGGTCTTCTGTGGCCTTTTCACTGGGAAGCCGCCCAACATCGTCGAGGCTCTCCCAATCTGGCACTTCAATGGAATTTACTTGCAACTCTTTTGCCGTCTCTGTAGCGAGAAGATAACACGTTTGTACTGATTTCTAGGCGCCACGAATTAGCTCAATGTCGCGCTTCGTCGGGAAGTGAAGCAGCTGATGATACAAACTCGGCACGGCCTGCATGGTGTGCAACCAAGTTCGCCCCATAATAAGATTATACGGCGATGGCAGCTTGACGACCAAGAATTTTACATCCACTGTTCGGGATCCCGCTCGAACAGGCAGCGTGATTTTCCCCAATGGGTACTTTGGATTGGCGTTGAAGCCGAATAGTGGATATGGAGCCGGAAAAAGATCTGATTCGGAGAAGCCGAGTTTGGTGAATGTCTTGTAGTATTGTAAACGCGCCCGCATGTGAAGCAGCTGATGATACAAACTCGGCATGGCCTGCATGGTGTGCAACCAAGTTCGCCCCATAATAAGATTATACGGCGATGGCAGCTTGACGACCAAGAATTTTACATCCACTGTTCGGGATCCCGCTCGAACAGGCAGCGTGATTTTCCCCAATGGGTACTTTGGATTGGCGTTGAAGCCGAATAATGGATATGGAGCCGGAAAGAGATCTGATTTGGAGAAGCCGAGTTTGGTGAATGTCTTGTAGTACTGTAGACGCGCCCGCATGGGGCCTTCATGCTACAGTTCAGACTCAATTTGTGTCACAGTTCTTAATCTGAACCAAAGAGTCCAAATCCGGCAAATCGTTTTGAGAAACAGATTTTTTGAAAAGAAGTGCCAAACATGGACTGCTTTGCCAGATACAGAGTCGCCACCTAAATATTTTAAAATGGGGGAATTTAGGAAACCCTGACTCGGTGCCGAAGGCCACATGTCCGTCATCACCGGAGTTGTCTCGGCTCGGGAGCTTGGGTACGATCGGGGAAGGTCAGCTATGAGCACCCCCTTTCGCCCGGTCCGAAGACCGGCCTCTACTAACCGTGATATCCAATTTTGAAAACATTATGTGTTCTTAAACCAATTATTAGCCTAGAATTACTACGTTATGCGCGCAGCAAACAAGTATAGACCAAATCGCCGTCGTCTCAAGATCACGAGTTGTAATCTCGATTTGTGTATTATAAGAGTACTGTGCAATGAACGCCTCAGCCATCTCATCCCAGTTTCTCTTGACGTCATCCTCCAATTTGGCATACCATGTGGCCGCTACACCCGACAGGGTCCGAGGCATGCATATTTTCCATAGTAGTTGCATGGCATTTGGCATGCCTTGCATAATTAGTATTCATGTTGCATTTTGAGCCATGTGAGCATAACATGCATTGCATTACTTGGTTTGGGGTGTCAAACCAAGTGTGAGGGTTAAGGAGCGTTAATACTGTAAGTGATGTAACGTGCCTTAACTCTCGGTCACCGGGGCCTTTGACTTCGACGTGATAAGGCCTTGGTCCTCATTTGTGTGTTGCATGCATTTCTACATCAAGTGGCAAGCTTGATCCCTTGGGCTATCATGCACCATTGATGGCTCAAGGATCGAGGGCCATGCTTCCCTGAGTTCAACACATGATGGGAAACATGACCATGCTCACATGTGCCTGAAATCCCATGCCATATGCTGTCTGTCCTCTGTTGCTGTCAAAACTATCTTCTGCAGGAAGTTTCTGCCGACCGGCATAATTTAGTGTCGACCGGCCATTGGTGAATGGCCGATGACTCAATCAGCAGCCGATGGAAGTTGTACACTGCCGGTTGGGGAATTTCCCCCTGCCGATGGTATTCTACAGTGTGCAAGGAACCTGTCCCAGAACTTTGGAATTTTTTAGAAAAGCAAGGTAGTGAAAACAGAGGCAGCAATGGTATGGTACGGACTTTTCGGGCGAGACGGGTTCGAGCATGCATCATTCGCGCATCCCGAGCGGGGGCTGTGGCCACCTTCTTTTTTTTGCATTCATTCTGTTAAGTAAATTAGAAATTCTGTAATAATTTATTTGCTTATCATTCGGATTGTAATATTTATTCGGACCCTCCGAGTGAGGGCAATGATGTAATAAGTGTGCGTGAGTGTGTGTATGTCTTCCAACCCCACGTCTTTCTCCTTTTATTTACCTGCTTATGATGTAGACTAGGGCATACTTAAAATTAGCATACCTTATGCTATGCATGCGTGCATTCATGCATTTGTATTTGCATGCATCAGGCTCGGTACATCACGCTAACTGCATTTGTACTTCAATTCCAAATTGAATACGTGCATCAATTGATCGCATTTCACATGCCATGCTTAGGTTAGCCGAGCCTACTTCGATTGCATCCTGTATGTGTTACATTAGGCAATTTTGACATGAACTAGGACCATGCATGTGGCTAACTAGTTTATTGTTTTGGCACAGAGTACGATGTATGTATTTATACTTTAGCATCCCGCATGCGTGTGAGTGTTGCCATGACAGTATACTTGCCATGCGGCTAAATGCTTATGTGATAAATTGTTTGAATGCCTGTGGGTGAAGGTTGGATTGCCTGAGTTGGAAAAGTTCATTGAAAATCCGTATTTTAGCCTACTTGCGGGTAGCAAATTCCAAAATATTTTCCAAAATAAACGGATGTGCAGTGCTTATTTCCAATTAGGCAATCTAGTCTATACTTGTATGCTGTGCGCATAACATAGTAATTCTAGGCTAATAAATGGAATAAGAACACATAACGTTTTCAAAAATTTGATATCACGGTTAGTAGAGGGCCGGTCTTCGGACCGGGCGAGAGGGGGTGCTCATAGCTGACCTTCCCCGATCGTACCCAAGTTCCAGAGCCGGAGCAACTTTGGTGATGACGAACACGTGGCCTTTGGCACCGAGTCAGGGTTTCCTAAATTCCCCCATTTTAAAATATTTAGGTGGCGACTCTGTATCTGGCAAACAGTCCATGTTTGGCAACTTCTTTTCAAAAAATCTGTTTCTCAAAACGATTTGCCGGATTTGGACTCTTTGGTTCAGATTAAGAACTGTTGACACAAAATTGAGTCTGAACTGTAGCATGAAGGCCCCATGCGGGCGCGTCTACAGTACTACAAGACATTCACCAAACTCGGCTTCTCCAATCAGATCTCTTTCCGGCTCCATATCCATTATTCGGCTTCAACGCCAATCCAAAGTAACCATTGGGGAAAATCACGCTGCCTGTTCGAGCGGGATCCCGAACAGTGGATGTAAAATTCTTGGGTCGTCAAGCTGCCATCGCCGTATTAATCTTATTATGGGGCGAACTTGGTTGCACACCATGCAGGCCATGCCGAGTTTGTATCATCAGCTGCTTCACTTCCCGACGAAGCGCGACATTGAGCAAATTCGTGGCTCCTAGAAATCAGTACAAACGTGTTATCTTCTCGCTACAGAGACGGCAAAAGAGTTGCAAGTAAATTCCATTGAAGTGCCAGATTGGAGAGCCTCGACGATGTTGGGCGGCTTCCCAGTGAAAAAGGCCACAGAAGACCTAGACCGAGTCAAAATTAACAGAAACCCGAGAAGTTCTTCATGGTCGGCGCCTCCCTGAGTGAGGTCAACAGACAGTAGCTAGTCTCTTTCTTGCTCAGCAACATTGATGTCTTTGCGTGGAATCCATACGAGATGCCGGGTATAGACCCGTCCGTTTCATAGCACCATTTAAATGTCGACCCTAAATGCAAGCCAATCATTCAGAAAAGCCGATGATCAGCTGCAGAGCACACTGCCGCTGTTGTTGAGGAGGTTGACAAGCTACTTGACACTGAGGCAATCAGGGAAGTGACCTACCTACATGACTCTCTAATACAGTGGTTGTGAAGAAGAAAAAAGGACTTGGCGAATGTGCTTCGATTTCACTGACCTAAACAAAGCATGCCCCAAGGATTGTTTCCCTACCCAGAATCGACCAACTTGTAGATCGACGGACGCCATCAACGTATGAGCTTCTTTGATGCTTACAGAGGCTACCATCAGATCGCCATGGATCCTGAGGATCAAGAAAAAAACTATATTCCTCACCCCAAGGAACCTACTGCTATAAAGTTATTGCCTTTTGGGCTGAAGAATGCAGGGGCAACTTACCAAAGACTGGTCACGACTATGTTCAAAAAGCAACTCGGCCTCACTATGGAAGTGTACATTGATGACATGGTAGTCAAGTCCAGAGAAGAGCAAACCCATCTAGCCGATCTGGCAGAGACATTCGGCATCTTACGCAAATACAGAAGAAGCTGAATGCTTCCAAATGTGCGTTTGGGGATCAGCTCCTGCAAGTTCTTAGCGTTACATTGTCAACCACCGGGGAATCGAAGCCAACCCGAGGCAAATCACAGCAATCTTGGAACTCAGCTCCCCTCGTTCGGTAAAAGAGGTTCAAAAGTTTATAGGGATGGCCACCGCACTCAATAGGTTCATTAGTCGGGTCTACAGATCGCTGCCAACAATTCTTCCACACACTATGGCAGGGCAAGGCTTTCGAATGGTCCGCCGAATGTGAAGCCGCTTTCAACAACCTCAAGATTTTGCCTCCGCTCCATACCACTCTTTGACAACCACCTGCTGCTGGTGACCCGCTCATTTTATATTTGGCAATTTCTGACAGGGCTGTCAGCGCCCGTACTAATTAAAGGAAGAGCTGGGGGAGCAACGACCAGTATATTATGTGAGCAAGGCAATGGTTGACGCCAAATCACGCTACCTTCCACTGAAAAAACTCATCCTAGCCCTTAGTCATGGCGGCAAGAAAACTGATACATTACTTCGCAAGGACGTAGCATTGGGGTGCTAACAGATTATCCCCTCCGATCAATACTACGAAGTGCAGAAGCATCAGGACGTGTTTCAAAGTGGGCTCTTGAACTCGGCCAGTACGACATTCGGTTTCTACCTAGAACCTCAATCAAGGGCCAGGTGCTAGCCGATTTTGTTGCCGAATTCATGGGGCCTTACTGATTCAAGTCCGATGAAACTCGACCGGGCCGAACTGGAGAATTTATGTTGGGGACATCTAGCAGTTGTACCGTGATGGATCATCCAACCAGGGGGCAGCGGAGCCAGAGTTGTATCATGGCTTACGACGGCGCAATAATTGAGCAGGCCGTCAAGCTCAATTTCGAAGTATCAAATAACGAAGCCGAATACGAAGCCCTTCTAGCCGGTTTACGGAATGCACATCTCTGGGTGCTCAGCGCTTGCTTGTTATTTTACGATTCAAAGCTGGTGATCAATCAGTTAAAGGGGGAGTACGCGGCAAGAAACGACCGTATGGCGGCTTACATGAAAACAGCAATTCCTTGCTAGCAAAAATTGGACCATCATGAATTGAACCATAAACACGTGATAAAACACACATGCAGATGCTCTTGCCTGTTTGGCCTCCGCCATTAACTCAGAAATTAAACGGACCATCGAAGTAGGTTTCATCTCGAAGCCGAGCATCGGCCCTTCGAAGGAAGTCCAGGTTAATGTTGTAGAATTTAGACCGAGTTAAATGGATCCCATTGCTGCATTCCTGTCTTCCAAACAGCTCTCCCAGCGGACAAGAAAGGAGCGCACAAGCTGCAAACAAAGCCCTGCGATACTACTTGATCCGCAAGAAAGGCTTTATAAAAAAATCCCTCTCTGGTCCATATTTGGAATGTGTGCACCCAGACAAAGTCGAAGGCTTCTTGTTGAAATACATGAAGGCAGTTGTGTGCCCATTCTGGCGGGCGCTCTTATGGCCGCCATAAAGCTATAAACACAGGGGTATTATGACCGACAATGAGATCTTGATGTCGAATGCTACGCTAAAAAAATGTGAACAGTGCCACGAAGTTCTCCCCGTTAACCCATGCTGCCCGCTGAAGAGTTGAGCTCTATCACCAGTATCCCTGCGTCGTTGCTCAGAGTGGGGGGTATATATCGATAGGACATTGCCGAGGGCCCCAAAGGCAAACAAGTGATATTTGATCGTCGCCAAGCAGACTACTTCACAAATAAAATTGGTCGAAACGGAGGCAATTAACGCACATTCGAGACGTCTAGATGTCATAAGCACTTTGTGTGGCAGAAATATCCCATAAACGATGCCATTCGGACATTCCTCAGAAGATTGACTCTTACAGTCAGACAACAGCACCAATTTATGTATCATGTAGTCTGTCTATCTGGTAGTCTAGTAGCAGACAAAGCTATAAGGATCATACGACCCAAGAAAAAACATTATACTAGCCCAGAAATCAAAATCGCCAAAAACTTGAAATCCGTCCAACAGTGTCACCACTAAACCCTAATCACATCTAAAGCCCAGTGCTCTACTTTTGACTTATTGAAAGGCCTTATCCTGCTGTGTCAACCAAAAATGCTAGCTAACATCAATCCTAACCTTTCTACGTCGGCTTACCCAACAAAAGCAATGTGTAAGCTTGAAGCCTCTGAATAAAACCATCTTCGAGACATCAAGAAGAGGCTGGAGAGTGCTAAAGGCCAAATTGGTCGAAGAGAATTGCCGAAGTGTATTGTGGGCTCAGTCGAAATTACATCACTGCCAGAGTATAAGTCGATCTACTGGAGAACCGACTGTTCTTCGCTCTGGATGCCTTTTGAAGCCCAGGCGGATCTGTTACTCCCTGGGATCGACCAGCCCAACCGCTGAAAACCTAAAAGTTGTATTGATTATAGCGGCCGAATCACGACATGTTTAGCCTTCTTGGATTTATGTTACGTGACCCTGTTTTCTAAAGACATCCAAACCCACTCTGAAAGAGAGATAGCTAACACCATTGAAGAACCAACCCTCCAAACT
>NW_021026384.1:1175214-1229840 GCF_004153795.1 Camellia sinensis | reverse complement strand
ATCTAACTTTTTTTGGTAGTACAATTATTGCACTTTAAAAAAATTGATTTTCCAAAATTACCCTCTAATAATACATTTTTTTGGAAAATATCAATGTCATAATTGTACATTTTATGTTGTTAATAAATTTAAAAGAATGACAAAATAGGAAATTTATATTATTTTTGTACTTAATTTTTGAAAAGAGATTAATATTTTGGAACAATAAAAAATGAGATAAGGGACTAATATTTTGGAATGAAGGGAGTATCAAATATTCCCATGAATGTAGGTCTCACATTCATGTGAGTGCTTGGTAAATTTTTTGATAGAAAATTTGGAATCTTTTGTATGATTGAATTTATTATTCATCATTAATGTGCTTGGGAATTGATTCAGAATTTTTGCATTGATTTTTCTGGCATAAGTGGCTTTTTTTTTTTTAAAAAAAAAAATGGGATTCCTAAATAAACCTGTGATCTCCTTAATACTCTCCTGAATGATTTGGGTATATAAATTGTGTCAACACTAAAATTTGTCAATACAGCACAATTTGGAAATAGAAAAAAAAAAAAAAAATTGCAAAGAAGTCCTATAGAATTTTAGATGGCTAATGAGAACCATAGAGATTTACTTTTGTTGTCTTTTTGGCTTTTCGAAGGGTATTTTTGTAAATGTGGGCGTGCCAGCAAGGATCAATCAGTCCTTACAGAAATTATAATTGCCAACCAATTATCCGACGATTGTGTTTTAGTTCTTTTCAGCCTCAATGAAGAGGACTTTTACTGGTGGCTTGACTTAGGAGAAATTAAGAGAGAAAACAGTAATATGAAGAACAATTGAAGTATTTCATAAAAATGAACACTTACAATGGTCCGAACTCAGCCTCGGAGAGGTTTACAACAGCAATCTACTTGAATCTACTTGAAACTACTCCTATGAATCGAAGTGCAGTGCGGGTATTTAAAGTTCTGGTATTTAAAGAACAGGTATTTAAAGACTGGAAATGTAAAAGACTGGAAAAGAAAATATATGAAATAAATGACTGATTTGTATGATCTGAGTCCGTCCTTTTTTTCTGGGGGCTCTCCTGCTATTTATACTCGTCAGTGATGACCTTCGAACTGCACTTCGAACCGTCGAACTGCTCCTCCATGATCGCTGATCATGCTTCCTTACAAGTAGCTCCATTACGCCATTATTGGTAGTTAAGCTTCCCTCTTGTACTTGAATTTGAATATGAGTAACCGTTGAAGATATGTCATCTTGCATCCCGTTATTGATCTAGTGTTACTCAGATCATGTGAGGACCAATATTTATTGCCACGTGTACGATCGGGATTAAAGGCTTGAATAACCTTCCTTTATTATCCTTACTCTGCCACGTGTCGAACTGTAACTGGCTTTTACAAAATATGTAGCCAACAGGTACGTAGTATAAAATTTCCTTAGTTTAGTTTAGGAAAAAAAAGTAAAATTAACCTATTTTTTAAGGGGAAATAAAAAAAGGAAAATTTACCCATAAGTCCTAGTTTTTGAAACGTTGAACCATTTAGTCCTAAAAGTTTTCTTATGCTCCATTTAGTCCCATTTTTATATCAACATGATGTGAATGATGTAAATGATCTGATGTTTCATTCTATAATTTCAAAATTTATTGAAATCTGATGAACATTAGATGTTTTTCATCCTATATTTTTAAACATTATTGAAATTTGATGAACATTAGATGTTTGAAATCCAATGTTTGTAACATGACTCTGATGTTATTAACATTGTATCTGATGTTAATAACATTGTAATGAGACCTTTCAGCTTATAAGAAAACTTTTAGGACTAAACAGTGCATAAGTTATTAATTTGGGATTTATTGGTGCATCCCCCATAAAAAAATTAGTGGATGTTTAGAATTTTTTATTTTATTAAATTAATCAAAGCGGGACCCAAAAAATTGACGCGTAATTCCAAAAGTGTATTTGGATTGTTTTCGGAACTTTCCTTGGTGGATTTGTCTGTCTGTAGAGATTGATTGTGAAAGTAGTTTATTTTTCTTGACGATCGAAGGCCCGAAGCAAACCCAAGGTTCACATTTCGATCGAGCGAGAGAGATTTGTCGGAATTCAACGTGATCTTTATTGATCGATCAACATGAGTTTTCTATTCGGCAAGAGGAAGACACCTGCAGGTTCACATTTCGATCTTGTTTGAATTTTGTTGCTTGGGTTATCACTCGTTGACAAATCTAATGATTTAATTCGCTTGAAATGTTCTGCATATCCTGGAATTGTAAACAAATAGGTCTCAAATTTTGGTTTTATTTGTTTTGAGATGGTCCTTCTGATCACGATCGTAGAGGCGTATGTAATCTCGAGTTAGGGTTTTTATTGTTTATCATTTCACTGAATTCTTGCTTCTCAATTTTGCTAATTGCGCATCAAAATACTAAAATTGATATAACTTGCGTAGGTAGAGTTTACTTTTGTAATTCATACAAATGGAGTAATTCCTAAGTTGGATAATGTTTTTGAATTCTATGTTTTACTTAATTTAGGTTTGTAAAGCTGCGGCGCTGAATTGGCTTTCAGTTTTGATATGTGGTAAAATCAAAACAATTGAGATGAAAATAGAAAAAGAGGGAAAGAAAACCGGGGGCTTGAAACATATTCTAGGTTCAATTAGTAGAGATGGAGAACTAAGAAGCATGGACACGGACACGTGACACGACACGGATACGACACGGACACGCCGACACGTTAATTTTCAAAAATTGCAGGACACGACACGCGGGGGACACGCATGAAATATATAATTTTATATATTTATTATATGTTATATATATGAATATATCATTCAAAGATAATAAAAATATTAAATATGACAATAATTCTTATGAATTTATATGATTTTTGTTTTATTATTGTATCTTAAGTTGTTTTGTTCAAATTTATAATTGGTTTCACATGTGTCTAATTGATAGACACGTGTGTTTAAGAGATACACATGTATTCTCCAAGTGTCCAAAGAGTGTCCGGGTCTTTAAAAAATGGGACACGTTTTAAAGAGTGTCGGACACGTGTCGGGAAAGTGTCTAAAGAGTGTCGGTGTCTGACACGGATACGACACGGATACGACACGGATACGTTACCTTCTTAGAAGTGTCCGTGCTTCTTAGATGGAGAACCTTCTAACCTCTTCACAAGTGAATTACAAGCTAAGAAGCATCGACACAGACACAACGCAGACATGCAGATCCGTAAATTTTCAAAAAAAATGTAGGACACGACACGTTGGAGGCACGTGATTTTTTTTTTTTAATTTTATATATTTATTATGTGTCATATTTTTAAATATTTAAAATGTATTTTATGTCAAATATTTAATTTTATCAAATTTATCAATTTTTGGTATGTTATTTTATTAAAAAAAATAAAATTTTAATTTTTTTAAAAAACATCGTCCTCAGCATGTTTTCACCATGTCCCTAACGTGTCCTTAGCATGTCCTCAGCATGTCCTCAGTGTGTCTGTAGCGTGTCTGACTATTTCCAGCGTGTCTGACTATTTCCAGCGTGTCCGTGTCAAACTCTCGTACCTGACCTCCGGAGAGGTGTCCGTGCTTCATAGATTGCAAGATATTTTTCATTGATAATTGACTCTACAAGTCACTTGCAAAATAGTAGGCTATCTGATAATGACTTAGGCACTATCTATTACTAGTACTACAGAAGTACAATACTTTAACCACTAAATACTTCTCGAAACTAAATTGAGAATTCTAATACAATGCAAAAACTACTGCAATCGCAATTTCATAGTAGTTTGGATACATGACTATTCGAAAAGTATTTGATACTTCTCAAAATTAACATCAAGTATTAGATATGCTTAAAAAGTATTTGATATGTATTTGCTAGCATCCGATGAATGTCGGTATCTGATGCAGGTAGGATATGGATACGGATATGGATATGACTCCTTTTTAGAAGTATTCATGCTTCATTGTTAAGTGTTATGTTACATTGACACTGGTGTTATTTAACTAAAGTTCATTTTTTACTCCTTATTACTTGACTACAATCATTGTGTGATACTTTTTTGTTTGCAAACATGAACTTTTTGTTACTAGTCATTGCATTTTACATGTAATGCCCTATTAGCATGGAAGACATTGACACGTCAAATTTAATCATCTTGTTCATATCAAAGCCTTATGACCTAGGTATGAATTAGCCTTTTGGGTCATTTTTTGAGTTGCATACTTAATATGTCTTGTTCATATCAAAGCTTTATGACTTAGGTATGACTCAGCCTTTTGGGTCATTTTTTGAGTTGCATACTTAATATATACTAGTGAATGTTGATGCCCTAATGATTGCATTTTGGAAAGCACTTTTTGAAATGTGGTTTACTTTCATTCTAAAGCGGTAAATTCAACAATTTGAAAAGTTTTTGTTTTTTGTTTTTTTTTTCCCAATATATTTTCTTTTATCAAATATAATGATACAAAATATAAAAAATGGGTAATAATGCTCATAGAAATGTGTTGTTACAATATTAATTTAGGCCTCATTTGGGAATATCACAAAGTAGCTTAAAAGCTAAAAAATCACTAAAAATTCCAAAAAGCCAACAAATACCAAAGAGTTAAAGATTTATTTCCATTTACTCTACTTTTTGCACATTTTTTCGTAAAAAACACAAAGTCATCCGAAAAATATTATTTTTTTTCATCTCATATTTTAGCTGAAAAATCACTAAAAAAGCATGTTCCTAAATGAGGCCTTGGATATCTAATTGTTAAAAAAATAATAATAAAAAAAATAAAATAAAATAAAATAAAAAAAACTTGACTGAAAGTACTTTAAATTCTTATAGCGTAAATTACACAAGTCTACCCATATTATACGACAATTTAGAGCAAATGGTGTACCGTGCTCCCATTTCATGTACCAAAACGATCCACATTCCAAGTAACATAGTTATATACCCATGGAGCATGGCATGCACACGTCATTTAATTGGAATACTATTGGAGTCTTACTTTGGGTTGTCGTTCTGCGCAAGGATTAAAATGTTTATTTCCTATAATGATAAAAGGAACCTTCGGTAATGGTTATATCTCGCAAAACTCATGCATTGCATGGCATTTTATGATTTTGAACTCATTGTTTTATTACTTTAGAAGTTGGAATATTGGAAAGAGGGTAAATAGCATAGTAATCCAAGAAGTGAGTCAGTTTTGGAAATGTGTTGTGTATGGTATTGGTACCCGTGCGAGGATTCAAGGTGTCCAATTATCCTGTCTTGTGCTTGATGCCGGACGAATGTAGGAAATGTTTTTGGGCGTCCACTTGTGAGCCAGCAAATGTGGAAAAGATATAAATTTTAGGTGCCCATCGCCTTGCTGTATTGTGAGCCGGTAAATGTGAGAATAATTTTGATATAAAATATATATATTTATATGTAACTGACTTGTGCATTAGAATTCTATGGCGTATTTACTACCCCATAGTTGATCTTGAGTTTGATACTACAAAAGTGCATTGAGCATCATCACTTTAAAAAGGGGGGGGAAAAAAATCATGGATTTTGTTGTAACATGTGCATAACATGATCATATTTATATCAAACGTTTATATATTCTGTTAAAAGTACTTCTACTGGGCAATATTACTCATTCCTATTATAACAACATTTTAGAGATTGGTGATGTGCCCCCACCCAAGTGAAGGATAGTCGATATCTTTTGAAAGGAGCACTAAGGCTCTTTTGTTGTTTATGAGCCACAACTATGGAGCTTATTTGTCTCGAGTTAATGTTTCCTAATTTTGTGTAATTAAGGCCATAGCCTTGAAAGATGTAAGTCATCAGGGTATTTTTATTTGCATTTCTCTTACTCTTTGAACTATTTGTGTATTTATTTTGTTTTTTTGGAAAGATCCGAATGTAATGTGAACATGTATCACTTTTGAGAAGTTCAAGGAGGAAGAGAAGTACTTTTCAGGTATCAGATTGATATGTTCCATATATTTCTTTGGTGCTTCTACTCGTAATGTAAAATGAGAATAATTATAAAGGATTTGTAATTATAATAGGAATAAAATACGGGGGTGTTACATAGTCTCTCCCATCTCGCTTGTGGCTGTCCATGTGGATGTATTTTCCTACTGGAAAAGATAAAAACTAAGCTGATCAATAGAGATCTGATGGGTTATTTGTCTTAATACTAGTATAGTACATACAATATGTAGTAACTAAAAGATGTTGAGATTTCAAACTTGAACTTGCCCTTGTCTGTAACCACCTTCAACCTCATTTGTGTTTCTCTTGTTTATGCACACTTTCCTGATGATCCAAATGATGAAGCGACAAGTGTAGACAAGGAAAACTATGAAAGTTAGGACCAAGCATGAGTCCAACCATATCGTAAGCCCATTGATGATCATGTGTTCTGGCGAAATGACCTTCATCGAAGAAGAATAAGTGATTACCAAGGTGGTTGTTGTCACCCACACTGCATCTATTAGCAACAACCTCACAATTCTGTTCTTTAGTGGTAACCCACTCACAAGCAAAAACATTATGCTTAGAGAAGCAACAAAAGATATTGTGTTGGCGATCCAAAATACTTTAAAATCTGCTGGAAATGTCACAGCCATATTGGATTTTCCATTTGGGTTAAGCCCACCTGGTGGGCTAAGCCCAGATTGGTAAGCCATTCCTGCAATTACAGTTGCGGATACCAGCAAGCCATTGCGTTTTCTATTTAACCAATCATCTTTGTTCGTTGGGGGCTTCAACGTGCCATTGACTGGCGAGGGTGGCTGTGATAATAATACTTTCCCATGACCCCTACCATGATCACGCAGTTGGTGGCCAATGTGGCCTCCAGCTTGCATAAGTAATTTACTGATTTCCATGGCCTTTAAATCTCTAATTGGCATATGTTCTACGATATCCAATGCCGTGATACCATTTCCATTCACAGCATTCACTTCCACCACAGTTTCTTCCAATAGGTATTTTATGGTCTGCACAAATTAATACAAAGGAATCTATATATGGTGTATCTAATTAATTCTAATTATTTTGCTACCAATTATTAGAGGTATTTCTATTGAAATTTTGATTAGTACCACATATATAAAGCATGGTGTCTGCCGTCATTTGTTAAGTAAAGTGTTATTTGATAAAGCTCAAAATTAAAAATTGAAAAACATAAAATTAAAGTTTTGAAAACTGAATGTTAAATTTTTTAAAGTTGAAATGTTATTTGATAAAAATTTAAGTGATGAATTAAAATAAATTATACTTTTTATATAAAGTAGATACTATTTGAACTCAAAAAATATCTCAATATGCCCAATTTAAATTTATAAATTTTAATTTCTATTATATCATAATATAAATTTACTAATAAGGATAACACATATTAAACCCTAAAATAATTTTTTTTCTACTCATGGTACACCTTAATCCATTATTCCTATTCAAATCTCTACATCTTCTTCCCCAAAAGATCAAAGTTATTTTGTCTTCTTGTTCATGTTCTTGTTCTTTTTTCTCACTCCAAAACTCCAATCTACTCTATCAAAACTCACCATTATCATTAATATCATTATTTTTTTATTATTTTGAAACCTTAAACCCTAGAAAAAAGTTTGAACAATTAAACAATGAATGAAAGTGATGATCAAGATAATTTTTTGAAGCAACCCATCAAAGAGGAGATAAGCATTCATATAAAAATTAATTTCTATATTTTTTCACATGTCCCATTACGATGTTAAATCTTTTAATTTTCACAATCATATAAATAGTATTATAACTTTTAATAAAAAATTCTTTGAGATAATCTTTGAACTCAATGACCATGTTAGTATCCTTCACAAAAAAAAGGAGGTATATCCTGCGGCACCTTTTAATATTTTTTTTTTCTATCCTTTTTACTCTTTCTTTGTTGAACTTTATGTTTGTTTTGAAAAAAAAAAAATAAAAAACTTTCATTTTCTATTATTTTCTTCGCGCATATTCCTCAATTATTTTATTCTATGGCTATGTTTTTATTCACCAAAGCATTTTCAATAATTTTTTATTTTTATTTTTATTTTTATGCGCACACACTTAAATTGTGAAAAATATATAGAAGCAAATTCAATAAAAGAGGTAAGCAAAGCAAAGTAGTCGAGTGTTTTCCCATTCAAGCATTTTGTCAAACATATACTAATCAACAAATTAGAATAGCAAACCGGTAATTGAATTGTCAAACACATAGTAATCAACAAATTGTTATAGCAAAATAGCAAGAAATACAAAAAAGACAGAGGCAAGGAGATGAAGCTTGTCAATGGTGACTCTGATTATAGAGTTCTTCGCCGATACCTCCTGTGTATCAGTTTGAAAGGTTTTTTAAATACTTTTTATTTTTATTTTATAATTTGATTATTATTTATTATTTGGATTTATTAAGCATAACTCAGGAAAAATTATAGGGTGTACTAAGAGTAATATAAAATTTTAAATAATTGAAAAGGGTACACTTAAAAATAGGAAGCACTTAATGATTTTTTGGGGTAAATAAAATCTCCCCTATATGCATCCTTTTGTTACTTATAATACAGGGCTGGCCCATGTGCAAGGTCATTAAGATCATTGTCTTAGGTCTGAAAATGAGAAAGATCTCCAATTTTCAAAAGGTACTTTATACGTGATTCACAGCACAAAATCCGTCAATAACTTTAGCACAATGAAAACCCAATTATTATAAAGTTAAAAAAAGTGCAAGTTTATAACTTGTTAAAAGCAACACAACTTTTCTCTCTTAGCAATTCTGTGTTATTTTTTAATTTTTAATTTCTATAATTTCTATGTAAGGAAGTAAATAAATAAATGCAACAAGGAAACAAAATTACTTTATTTTATATGAATTTGACATTGATTAAATCTTAATTGCATTATAAGTAAAGTTTATTTTATTTTATATATCATATATATAGCTTTATTTATTTTTATAATGAAATATTTTTATTTTTAATGTGTTAAATTAAGTTATTCTTGATTGTGAACCTAGTTTGTATCAGATGACTCAATAATTTGTGAGGCAAACAAAGAACAACCATTGTTAAAACTATTTGGACACTTATAAATCAAATTCAAACAAACTAAAAAACTGGGGTGAGGTGTTTTGTAAAGGGTGTTTTCATTCAATAATTTTTTATTTTATTTTTTGTGGATCAGAGAATTAAACAACAATAACAAATAACAATTAAGAAAACTTTTACCTCCACTTGCTTGAGGTTGGTAGCAATGTGCAAAATAGTGTTGCCATTATCAAGTTTGTCATTTACCCATGTATCCTCAACCGTCCTAAATCTTATCAATAGCTTCAAAACCTCCAAACGATTATATTCCACACACAAGTGCAGAACAGTTTCACCTCGATCCAACTGGAACTTAGCTACTTCTGGTCGTGCCCGAACCAACTGGTTCACCACATCAACTCGGCCTTTAATGGCAGCCACATGAAGAGGAGTCCTCCCGTCCTCATCTCGGACGAGACAAACACTAGGGTTTGCCATTAACAACACCTTCACTATCTCGATATACCCATTTGCAGAGGCCAAGTGAAGAGGCGATCGGCCCTTTGAATCTAAATCAGAGACCAAGTCTTTCTTGAGAGTCACAAGAGCTTTTCCAAAACCCAGATGACCTTGCATAGCAGCTATGTGAAGAGGATTCTCATCGAAACAAGTGAGTGAAGATCGGGACACAGTGAGTCTATCTTCTTCAATCAACTTCTTCAAGGACTCAGTATTCCCACTCACTGATGCTTCATAAAGCATATTCTCTCTCATACCTATCTCAGTCTCATGAGTTCCTTCCATTTTGGCACTTGGTGCTTGACTTGCTGATAGAAAGTTGAAAACAGTATCCTCTCTCTTGTGGCTTTGCTTGCTTGCTAAAACGCTTTGCACTCAAACTCTACTTTTGTCTCCGTATACCTTCATTCTCCATGTGGATCCGTCAAATTATACAACAATATTATTGCGGATTTGGAATACCATCCTGCAGCAAAAATTTCAGTATCAGGATTGGATTGCCCCACTTGTTTATTACCCTACTCGTAAACCACTTGTTTACGAACAGCCATTAAACGGCTGCCACATCAGTGATAATATTTATGTGGGTATTGATTGAGAAACATTATTCAATACTCCCTGGGTAATTGACTTTTAAAAGTCTAATATGAAAATAGTGGAGTTTATAGTTTAGACCAACAACTATGACATTGGAACATCACTAGTATTTGTTCAAAGCCTTTTAAATAATTCAATCAAATATTTATATGGATATTGATTGGGAAAAATTATTCAATACTCCATTGTCTTTTGAAAGTCTAATATGAAAATAGCAGGGTTTATAGTTTGAGAAATACTTTAGACCACTAATTAGTGGTGGCTCTAATAATGTGGCAGTGGGTCCCACCTACTACCACAGTGTGTTTATGCCTTGTTTTTTTTTTTTTTTCAATTGCCACCTCACTAGTGGTGGGATTAGTGATGGCAAATTAGTGGTCTATAGCATTACTCTTATAGTTTAGACCAACAACTATGACATTGGAACACTAATAGGATTTGTTCAGAGACTTTTAAATAATGTCTCAACGACTGAATTCAGACAAATATTTATATGGGTATTGATTGAGAAAGATTATTCAATATTTCCTGCGTAATTGTCATTTAAAAATCTAATACGAAAATAATGGAGTTTCTAGTTTAGACCAACAACTATGACATTGGAACACCACTAGGATTTGTTTAGAGCCTTCTAAATAATTTCACATTGAATGAATTCAGTCATTATATGGGTATTGATTGAGAAAGATCATTCAATACTCCCTAACTAATTGTCTTTTAAAAGTCTAATACGAAAACAATGGATTTTATAGTTTACACCAACAATTATGGCATTGGAAGGCTTTGTTTAGAGCCTTCTAAATAATTTCTCATTGAATGAATTCAATCAAATATTTATATGGGTATTGATTGATAAAGATTATTCAATACTCCCTGAATAATTGTCATTTAAAAGTCTAATATCAAAATAGTGGAGTTTATAGTTTAGACCAACAATTATGACATTGGAACATCACTAGGATTTGTTCAGAGCCTTTTAAATAATTTCTCATTGAATGAATTCAATCAAATATTTATATGGGTATTGATTGGGAAAGGTTATTCAATACTCTATTGTCTTTTAAAAGTCTAATATGAAAATAGCAGAGTTTATAGTTTAGACCAACAACTATGACATTGGAACATCGCTAGGATTTGTTCAGAGCCTTTTAAATAATGTCTCAATGAATGAATTCAGACAAATATTTATACGGGTATTGATTGAGAAAGATTATTCAATACTTCCTCAGTAATTGTCATTTAAAAATTTAATATGAAAATAGCGGAGTTTATAGTTTAGACCAACAACTATGACATTGGAACACCACTAGGATTTGGTTAGAGCCTTCTAAATAATTTCACGTTGAATGAATTCAGTCATTATATGGGTATTGACTGAGAAAGATTATTCAATACTCCCTGAGTAATTGTCTTTTAAAAGTCTAATATGAAAATAGTAGAGTTTATAGTTTACACCAACAACTATGGCATTGGAACACCACTAGGATATGTTTAGAGCCTTCTAAATAATTTCTCATTGAATGAATTCAGTCAAATATTTATATGGGTATTGATTGAGAAAGATTATTCAATATTCCCTGAGTAATTGTCTTTTAAAAGTCTAATATGAAAATAGTGGAGTTTATAGTTTAGACCAACAACTATGACATTGGAACACCACTAGGATTTGTTTAGAGCCTTCTAAATAATTTCTCATTGAATGAATTCAATGAAATATTTATATGGGTATTGATTGCGAAAGATTATTCAATACTCCCTGAGTAATTGTCTTTTAAAAGTCTAATATCAAAATAGTGGAGTTTATAGCTTACACCAACAACTGTGACATTGGAACAACACTAGGATTTGTTTAGAGCCTTCTAAATAATTTCTCATTGAATGAATTTAGTCAAATATTTATATGGGTATTGATTGAGAAAGATTATTCAATACTCCCTGAGTAATTGTCATTTAAAAGTCTAATACGAAAATAGTGGAGTTTATAGTTTACACCAACAACTATGACATTGGAACACCACTAGGATTTGTTTAGAGCCTTCTAAATAATTTCTCATTGAATGAATTCAGTCATTATATGGGTATTGATTGAGAAAGATTATTCAATACTCCCTGAGTAATTGTCTTTTAAAAGTCTAATATGAAAATAGTGGAGTTTATAGTTTACACCAACAACTATGACATTGGAACACCACTAGGATTTGTTTAGAGCCTTCTAAATAATTTCTCATTGAATGAATTCAATCAAATATTTATATGGGTATTGATTGAGAAAGATTATTCAATACTCCCTAAGTAATTGTCTTTTAAAAGTCTAATATGAAAATAGTGGAGTATATAGTTTAGACCAACAACTATGACATTGGAACAGCATTAGGATTTGTTTAGAGCCTTCTAAATAATTTCTTCTTGAATGAATTCAGTCAAATATTTACATGGGTATTGATTGAGAAAGATTATTCAATACTCGCTGAGAAATTGTCATTTAAAAGTCTACTATGAAAATAGCGGAGTTTATAGTTTACACCAACAACAATGACATTGGAACACCACTAGGATTTGTTTAGAGCCTTCTAAATAATTTCTAATTTAATTAAATCAGTCAAAATTTATATGGGTATTGATTGGAAAAGATTATTCAATACTTCGTGAGTAATTGTCATTTAAAAATCTAATATGAAAATAGTGGAGTTTGTGGTTTAGACCAACAACTATGACAATTGAACAACACTAGGATTTGCTTAGAGTCATTGAATGAATTCAGTGAAATATTTATATGGGTATTGATTGAGAAAGATTATTCAATACTCTCTGAGTAATTGTCATTTAAAAGTCTAATATAAAAACATATGGAGTTTATAGTTTAGACTAACAACTGTGACATTGAAACATCACTAGAATTTGTTTAGAGCCTTTTAGCCTTAGGTGGTGTTTGGCAAGTGGTTTAGGGGCTAAAATAGCCGACAAAATAGGCTATTTTAGCCACAACAAACAAAACATCACATTCAACTCATAATCATTACACTCTTCTCTCACAAAAAAAAAGTCAAAAACCCTTCCCAAACCAAGCTTTTTAGCCCAGGCTAAAATAGTCCAAAAAGCCAAATAACCAAAAAGCCAACTCACTTCCCAAACGGAGGCTAAATAATTTCTCATTAAATGAATCCTGTCAAATTTGGCATCTCATAATTTTCTTATCCCTCATGAGCTCTCTCTGCGCATCCACCTCCGCCATCCTCTTTTCTCTCCCAAATCCCAAATCAATAAAGACTCTGCCATCCTGGAATTCTCGAATGGACCGCGGACAAAAATTTCGATATTACTTAATTCCGTCCACTCAATTCTTGATTTGTTTCACTTCGCTTGAATACTCAACCTGTCCAAGCTTATAAAAGATGATTTAAGTTTTTGAATAAAAGTTTGTAAGCTACGCCTGCCTATGAACCCAACCTGTAAGAACCTGAATAATTAAGGCTAACCCGACTCAAACCATCCCGTTGAAAAATAATAATAAATTGATATTTGATATTTGATATTTGTTATTCCTTACTAATATTTACCAAAATATTGTGGTATATATATATATGTTAATAACTAGTTTAATTTTTTTTTTTTGTTATTATTACTGATTCTATAGTAATTTTATTGTTTGATTATTTGTTTTTATTCTTCTATTTTGAGCATTGCTTAGTTGTTTTCTTGTGAAATAAAATATATGTTACCAAAAAATAAAAATAAATAAATAACATCTTTTGTTTTAGACTTATTTAGGAATTTTTGGTCTAAAGTTTGTGAACGGTTCTAGCCTTGTGTGATGCTAGTCTTTCCTTTTTTTTCCCCTTGTAAGTGTTATAAATAAAATTACATTATGTTCCTTGATTGTTTTTTAATTATATGAGATGTAAAATAGTAAAAAATATATATGAAAAATACTTGAATTATGTTGGAAAGTAAAAAAAAAAAAAAAGATAACTATTAAAAATATTAAAAATATGTGAATGAAAAATGTATAGCAATTAATAATATAAGTCTAATAAAAAATGTGTAACCCAATTCGGTTTGATTTTGGCCCATAAAATCTGAATTTATAGATGAAATGTGGTTTTAATATTTTAAATAAGCTCAACTGGTCAAAGTTGGAAAAACCTAGTTAATATATGGGAAAGGGACACAATAGTTGCGGGATGGGTAAGCCCGGCCTATCCCATTGCTGACCTCTACTGCCTCCTTCCTTGCCCACTACCACCACCTTTTCCCTCCCTCTATCACAACCTCCACCACCGTCTCATCCCTTCTGCATTTTGCTCTTCCCCCAACCCCAACCACCGACCTCCTTTTTACATAGCTCTCTTTAATTTTATCCTCTATTCCCATCGTAACCATCTCCTTCCAACACCAACTATAAACCCCAAATTATCATCGAACCCATCATTTTCACCATAAACACACCACCATTGTCAGACAATTTTTATCTATTATATTTTACTATTTATTGACCCAGTCTATTGACTTCAATGTGCGATATAATTGATCTAAAATATGGTCTCGAATCTCGACCCCAACAAAAACTCAAAAGTGTATCAGTCGTTGGAGGTTGTAATGGAGAGGGTTTTGTGGCGGATATGACCGGAGGCGATGTTTGGAAGGTAGAGGGAGAGGGGTTTCGTGCTAAGGAAGAGAAATAGAAGGATAGGGAGATAGCTTAGCGATAAAGGGAAGAGATAGTGGGTTGTGAAAAAGATGGAGTTGGTCAGTGGTACGGGTTGTGTGTAGGCAAGGATGTGGCGGTGGTTGGGGTTGGGAGAAGGAGATAATGGAGGGAGGAGGCCATGGTGGCGGTGGTGGATTTGGAAAGGGGGAGGAGAGGGAAACAAGGGCGGAACGAGGATTTTCAATTAATGTTTTCTCATTCAGATTCTTTTCAAATATATTTTTTTACAATAGTACAATTTCAAAAGTCTAATTGATGTACAGATCTTATCACATTGTGTATTATTATTTCATCCTTTTCATTTTGATTATTTTTTCTTGGATTTAAAATTAATAATATTCATGGTGTTAATCATACTAGTAGTGTTAAAAGTGTAGAGGGTGAATAAAAATGATGATATAAATTGTGCAATAATACTAAAATGAACAATTCATATATACAAAAGTATCAAGAAAAATAATGTGTGAATCCCACTGTACAATAATTAAATTTAGGCCACATATTATTTTTTCTTGGTACTTTTTTGTTTCTAATTTCTTGTTCTATAACATTACTCTTTAGTTATATTCATTAATTGAAAAAGAGGAATTGGAAACTATTGGGCTAAGTAAAAAATCTAGAAAAAATTTATAGGGATAACAAAAGAATTATTTAAATTTTAAGGAGATCAAATCAAATTTACTTAGAATTTAAGAATAATATACTAATTATATTATAAATATTCAAAACTACGGGTATAAATAAAATTTTATATATTTCCCAGTTCCTTAACATTCTGCCCTGTGAAAGAGAGGGCGGTGGTTGGCGGTGCATTCGGTAGGTGGAAAAGAAATGATGGGCAGTGCTGGTTGTGGATTTTCGGTGACAATGGCTGTTGGTGAGTCGGGGGTAAAAGGACAAAGAGAGAGCTGTAATCACAAGAGGCATATGGAAGTAAACAATTACAAATGTGACTACAATAATGGGATATAAAAAATATAAACCATTAAATTTAGATAGGATGAATACTAACCACCTTATTTTCTCTCTCCTGCATAATCATTGTTTTTCACTCATTCTTAACTTTATATTTTTATTTTTCTTTCCTCTTTCTTGAAACAAAACTAGAGTCTCTTGTCTCGATGATAACATGATATTACTGTTGTATTAATTTTTTTTCTTGTGCAAGTAAAAAGTATGAGTAATGTTATAAATACTAATTAGTATATCAATTAGATATATTAAAAGTAGGATCACGATAAATAATGGAACTCACATGTATGTCTTGTGTCTTAATTAATATGTTAATTGATATACTAATCAATGTTTCTAACATTACTCAGAAAGTAGGGGTGGTATGCTCTCACTAGTGTCCATCCTGCATCCGTTGTAATATTTTGTATTATATATTTTGTGAGCTCGTAAAGTAAATAATTCATTTAAAAAATTAAATTAATTAGATGCCGATAATTACATATATATCATTTTTTTTATAATAAACAGTAAATAAAATTTTTGAAAACAGTAGCCTATTTTTTTAAAATAAATATAATTTGATATTTAATCAATTTAATGTATATTTTTCTATAAATAAACCTTTCAATAGATGTTACAAAATTACCAATTTGAAGTATTACATTACAACTCTAAATATATATATTATATATATTAGATCTTGAATAGGCCCTTCAAGGTGGTTTACCAACCCTTCTGTGTCTTCTAGGCACAATATCTGAATTGCGCCATATTAACTCTTTTCTTACGAATATTGATGAATAGTAAAATCATGTGATTCTCCGATTTTACATTTTCTTGATGGAGGTAGATTTTCGCCAGTTCGTAATTTATATTGGAGGGAGTTGTTTGGGTATGTGGGCTGCACAATGAGTCTCGTTTTGATAATTTAAAATTTTTATTTTGTAGATATTTGGTATATTTTATTCACACAAAAAATGAAATCAATCTGATAATTGTAATATATTCAATTTATCGTATTTGTCACTAAAGAAATTGATGATTTATTTTTAAAAATACAATTGTTATTTATTTTTTTAGTGACAAACTAGATAAATTAAATAGGTTATGATTATCCGATCGATCTAATTTTTGGTCGGATAAAATATACAAATTTGTATTGAAAGTGACTGCCCAACTGGATGATGCAACGTGGCAATGATCATGCAAATAAATGGATGGGCATAGTATCTTTATTGAATTTTTTATATTTGAAAAGTTTTATAACGCTACCTCTAAAGTGTTTTTTCAGAAGGCACAGTCAAATCAGAAGGTGACACATGGCGGGGTGACCCATGAAAGTGGAGGTGCTTGGTAATTGTCACGATCCAAACCCGCCCCTATTGGTTTAGCATCGTAACCGACCAGTAATCCTTGGATTACCGAAGGCCTTCCTGTATAATCAAAATAATCGGGGCTTGCGGAAGCAATAAACAAAACACCAATAGTCCAACGAGCTGTGCATCTATATGAACAAATAATCATATGCAAAAGCGTTAATTTACCCACTTACATTACATAACATATAACACAATATCTTATACAAAAACAGATGTACAGGTCAAAAATGTATAACATAATCGAAAGCTTGCTAACGGCCTTCCAGGCCTAGCCCCAACTCGGAGGCACCCAAAACTCTTGGTAGGCTTTAAAACAGTGGCTCGGTAAAAACCCTCCTACACTTTCCCTCCAGAACGCTCACCTATATATATATATATATATAAACAGTGAGCTAGAGCCCAGTGAATAACATTAAAGTAAAGGGGTTAGTAAACGAATTCCAAATATATCATATCCGTAAATCAAATCATAACACAATCATTCATATCAGTCTCATATCAGAACATAACATAATGGTACATCTCATAGAACATATTACATATCGTCTTCCGACTAGAGTAATCGGTTCCGGATACCGATTAAACACATATCACAGCAATGAAGTGGCTAACGAGATCTCATATTCACATTTATGTCATGGATCCGCATTTACATGCCGTCCCCCATGACTTGGGACTATCTATGGATGCCATAATAGATTTCAAACATGGGACATTCATTCACGTAAACAATATCATTTCAGAAATCATAACATATCATAACTCGTTTGGAACATAATTCATATCAACATATCTTTACAGAAATGTTACTCACAGTGGGCTTCTAGAAACGGTTGGTCAGTCTTTGAGTCTTGACCTACAAACATAAATGTACATAGCACAAAACATGTCTCATTATTACTCATTCATGTGGCCATACATGGCTTAGCTTTCTCACTTTAATTTTCCATTCATTCCATGCTACATGGCTTGTTCATATTGCCCATATACTCGGATTCAACACATTTTCTAATTCACTTATTTATGTTATTTCTTAGCTTATTAATCGTTAACAGCTCATAAATTATGCCTAAGAATGCCCATAAAGAGATGGGAGTGAAGATATGTACTTAAAACATCTTTTGAAAACATGCTGAAAATAAGTTGGTGGGTAGAGCCAGCTTTTCTTGGCTAGAGCTAGCAGAAGGCAAAAACAGAGCTCGCTCGAGCCAGAACTCCTTCGCTCGAGTCAGCTTCTATAAAGTTCAAAATTCTGAGAGCTCATAATGTTGGCTTGAGCCACCACTTCTTCGCTCATAAATTTGAAATGCTCCAAAACCCAAGATTTTCGAATTGATAGGAAGCCCACAACAAGCTCTACACTTTTTACAAAGACACTAAGGGGGTAGATCACTCAAACTAGATCAAACCCTAGAGAGAAGGTGAAATATAGTGAGAGAAGCTCTCAAAATGGGTTTTTAGAAAGTAAGAGAGAGAAAGAATGTGTGAAAAGTGATTTAAAAACACCCAGCTGCCATCCGATATACGACTAGTCCGCTCGAGCGGAGAATAGGACGCTCGGGCGTCAAGCACAAAAACTGGATCCGCTCGAGCGTAAGAATACCCGCTGGAGCTCCAAGACACAACTGCAAAACACACCCGCTCGAGCGCAAAGGGGAAACCTGTTCAGTATTTTTGTAGACATCGGACACCCGCTCGAGCGCCAAGAGTCCCGCTCGAGCGCGACCCGCTCGATCGTAAAGAAATCTGCTCGAGCATGAAAAACACATCTGCAGAAGTTTTGCAGATGCACAAGATACTGAAAGTATTCAAACTCCGCTTGAGCGCAAAGGAACCCGCTCGAGCGGAACACTAAAAATCTGGGCAACAAGGAATGGGACCAAAGCTCAACCAACCTGTTCGAAACACGCCCAACACATCCTAAAACTTAAACATATGGAATTAAAGGATGACAACAAGACATATACAACAACCAACTCCACGGAACCTAAGTCCGGATACAATAATCAAAGGAGGAAGAACCAGGATCGCTATAACCTCCCCCCCCTTAAGGAATTTCGTCCCCGAAATTAAGTACAAGTTTTCAAAAACAAGTTTTCCTCAATTCTCAATAACATTACCAACCAACATTCCATAACCTGACCCATTACCGGTCATCCCATCTCTATTCAAGAGGCAATTTACAACATACAACTCAATATGCATCATTAGCATGATTTCCTTTGAAATTTACCAATTTCAACGCATTTTCCACAACTCAATTATATATTCAATGCCAACGATATATTTGCATTTCTAAAACATTATTAACATATACAATGTTAAAATAAACTTCCATTTCAAGGCAAGTTCCATAATACTTCCATAAACCAATACATTTACAATGTTTTACAACTTAAGACATATTTAATGCTCTTAAAGTTTATCAATATTACAAAATTCCCAATACATGATTACGCATTAACAAACAAGTCCGGATATTTCTCACGGACCTCTAACTCACGTTCCCAAGTGGCTTCCTCCACTCCGTGATGTTTCCACAAAACCTTTACCAAGGGAATGGTCTTGCCTCGCAAGACTTGATCCCGCCTATCCAAGACCCGCATCGGTCTCTCCTCATACGAGGCATCCTCGTCAACCTCTAAGTCGGTCCAATCTAATACATGCGATGGATCCGGCTCGTACTTCCGAAGCATACTAACATGAAACACGTCATGCACCTCGGACAACTGTAGCGGTAAAGCTAAACGGTACGCAGCCTCCCCAATCCTCTCAAGGATCTCAAAGGGACCAATAAACTGAGGGGACAACTTCCCACTTTTCCCAAACCTCATCAAGCCCCGCCTAGGTGATATTTTCAGAAAAACATGATCACCCGTCTCAAATGCCAAAGGGCTCCTCCTACGGTCAACATAACTCTTTTGGCAACTCTGGGCTGTAACAAGCCTCCTACAGATAAGCTCAACCTTCTCCGTCGTTTCTCTCATCAACTCTGGGCCCAACAAAGGTGCATCACCCACCTCGGCCCAACAAACTAGAGACCTACACGGTCGGTCATATAAGGCCTCAAACGGCGCCACACCGATACTCGACTGAAAACTGTTGTTGTAGGCAAACTCCACCACGGGCAAGTGTCTCTTCCACGACCCATTAAAGTCAAGGACACAACCTCGAAGCATATCCTCAAGGATCTGAATAGTACGCTCGGACTGCCCGTCAGTCTAAGGATGATAAGCTGTGCTAAAGGTCAGTTTAGTGCCCAAGGCACTCTGCAAACTCTGCCACAACCTTGCAGTAAAACGTCGATCTCTATCTGAGACGATCGACACTGGGACCCCGTGCAACCTCACTATGTCCCGAATATACTAGTCGGCAAGATGATCTATCGAATCTCTCATGCGCATAGGAATGAAGTGCTCCGACTTAGTCAACCGGTCTACAACCACCCAAATAGCATCACTACCTCGCTGAGTCCTCGGAAGACCTACAACGAAGTCCATAGTGACATGCTCCCACTTCCACTCGGCAATAGGCAAGGGTTGCAACAAACCCGCTGGCCTCTAATGCTCGGCCTTCACTTGCTGACAAGTAAGGGACTTCGATACGAAGGCTGCCACATCCTTTTTCATACCCCGCCACCAAAACTGGCGACCCAAATCACGATACATCTTGGTGCCTCTCAGATGCACCGCAAGGCGTGAATGGTGAAACTCTCGGAGTACCTCCTCTCGGCAAGACTCCGGCACAAAGAAACGATCTCGGTATCTCACACTTAGGCCGGGATACATCGTCAAACCCTTCTCAACCTTCCCACTGGAGATCTTCTCTCGGAGGGATTCTACCTCAAGGTCACCTCCCTTTGCCTCTAACACTCAAGTCATGAGTGTAGGCTGCGCAACAACAGAAAATAAGGTCGCAGCCTCAACGGATTCGCCTAGAAGCAAATTAAACTCCCCAAGTGCACCCAACATCTCCCACTCCCGGATGGCTATACAAGCTACATCACTAATGGATTTCCTACTAAGGGCATCGGCCACAACATTGGCCTTACCCGGGTGATAGTGCAACTCGAAGTCGTAATTCTCAATGAACTCCATCCACCTCCTCTGCCTCAAATTCAAGTCTCTCTGTGTAAACAGGTACTTCAAACTCTTATGATCTGAGAATACCTCGAATCTCTCACCATAAAGGTAGTGCCTCCAAATCTTCAAGGCAAAAATTACTGCTGCTAACTCTAGGTCATGTGTAGGGTAATTCCTCTCGTGTATTTTCAACTGACGTGAGCCATAGGCTACCACTTTTCCCTCTTGCATTAGCACACAACCCAAGCCCTCTCATGAGGTATCACAATAAACCGCATAACCCAACCTTCTCTCCGAAATAATCAGAACTGGAGCGGTGGTAAGTCTAACTTTCAACTCTTGGAACGACTTTTCGCAAGTCTCACTCCATACAAACTTGACCCCTTTCCGCGTCAATCTAGTCAATGGCAAAGCTAGCCTGGAGAAATCCTTCACAAACCGGCGGTAATACCCAGCTAATCCCAGAAAACTGCAGATCTCAAAAACACTCTTAGGCTGTGCCCAATCTTGCACTGCCTCTATCTTGGATGTATCAACAGACACCCCTTCACTGGAAACCACATGGCCTAAGAACTTGACCTCTTCTAGCCAGAACTCAGACTTCCCAAACTTGGCGTACATCCTATGGGTTCTAAGCAACTCAAGCACCACTCTCAAGTGTTCCTCGTGCTCCTCCTCATAAGGTGAATAAATCATAATGTTGTCTACGAAAACGACTACAAAACGATCTAAGAATTTTCGGAATATCCGGTTCATCAAATCCATAAACACTGCCGGTGCATTGGTAAGCCCAAAAGGCATCACTAGAAACTCATAGTGGCCATACCACGTACGAAATGCCGTCTTCGGAATATCCTCCTCCCTGACCCTTAATTGATGGAAACCCGATCTCAAGTCTATTTTAGAGAAACAACGGGACCCCTTCAACTGGTCAAACCGATCATCTATACGAGGCATAGGGTATTTATTCTTAACCGTAGCCCGATTCAACTTCCGGTAATCAATACAAAGTCTCAAGGCACCATCTTTCTTTTTAGCAAAGAGGGCCGGTGCTCCCCACGGCGAAACACTAGGGCAGACAAAACCTTTATCTAGCAACTCCTGGAGTTGAATCTTCAACTTACTCAACTCGGCTGGTGCAAAATGGTAAGGTGCCATAGAAATCGGTGTCGTGCCAGACACTAAGTCAATAGAGAACTCGATCTCTCGATGAGGTGGTAAACTAACAAGATCCTCGAGAAAAACATCCGAATACTCGCAAACCACTCTTGGCAACTCAATCCCGGTATCATCACACTCACTACTCATAAGGCTAGCGAGAAGACCACTAAGCTCACTCCGCCCTTGCGGATCATACACCGGTGGCAAAACACTACCCACCCGATCCCCCAATAAATGGAAACAATCCTCGCTCAAGGTACATACAGTGACCCTCTGGCGGTAGCAATCAATAACAGCCCGGTATGACGATAACCAGACCATACCCAAAATCACATCAAAACCCGACATAGCCATAACTACAAAAGAAAATGGGAGCCCGCGGTCGGCGACCTCTATATCACAGCCCCGACACCCTTGTTTCAAGATCAACTCACCCCCAACAAGTGATACAACACAAATAGGAGATGCTAACTGCGCCAACTCCAAACCCAAAACAGATGCAAATGCAGTAGATATAAAAGAATGTGATGCACCTGTATCAATCAACACATTAGCAACCGAGTTGCAAAACAAAAAGGTACCTCTCATAATGGATGGAGTTGGTACAAGATCCTGCGCAGTAGCAGCATACACACGCCCTGTAGGGCCCTGATCTACCTGCTCACCTCTAGGAGCAAAAGACTGCTGCACAGACTGGGATGACGAAGCTCCCTGATTGGCCCTCGAGGCCTAAACTGACTGAGCTGGCTGAAAACTCTGCCTCTGCCCAGATGCACCACTAGTGCCACTCAATTGCGGGCAAAACCTCTTCAGGTGCCCCGCCTGACCACACTGGCAACAAGAGAGCGGCTGGCCTCTGCCCTGACTCTGGCTCTAAGGTCGAGCCGAAGATAAAGCTGCTCTCTGTCCTCCTCCCCTCTGTGTGCAAGCTGGAGACTTGTGGCCCAACTGACCACATTTGTAACAGGTGATGTCTCCCTAACTGCCTTTCCCAGAGCCTGCACTCGGCACTGGAAAGGTCGATCTAGCCAAAGTACCCTAGGACTGCTGAGGGTTAGGACCCCTCTGCCTCCTACCGTCCCCCTGACCATCCTGACTCCTCTTGGAGCCCCTCTGTCTCTCCTCCTCCTCTTGCGTCATAATCTCCATATGGGCCGTAACATCTACAAGGCGCCCATAATCTCGGGTCATAGACCCCCCAACTCTCATCTTGAGCCCGTGTCTCAATTTCTTCTCAAATTCCAAACAACGGCGTTCTTCAGACGCCACAAGCTCAGGTGCAAACCTGGATAAACTAGTAAATGCGGCCTCAAACTCGGCCACTGATGAACTCAGTTGCTTAAGCTGGCAGAAGTGATCCCTCAACTTCTCCCTGACAGCTGGAGACAGGAACTTCTCCTGGAAAGCATCTACAAAGGCCTCCCAAGTCCCTCCTACGCGACCTCTCATGAACTTCCACCACTGACCCGCATCTCTCTTCAACTGGAAAGATGCCAAGGTCACCTTCAAAGCCCCGTCCTCGATGCCAACCATCTCAAACGTCTTCGTCATCTGTTCGAGCCATTCATCTACCTTAAGTGGCTCTTTTGGATCACCCACAAACTCGTCCCGGTTAGACTGGAAGAATTCCCTCTTCAGAAAAGAAGGCCCTGCATCAACAACTTGGGCCTGGGCCTGATTCTCAGCCCTGAGAATGCCCATGGACTCTCTCAAAGCTCCTGCCATCTCGCGGGCTAAGGCGCCCATGGCCTGCTGACCTACTGGCTCGGCCACATTGGCCTGACCAACACCCTCCTGCTGCGCCGGAATCTCATCCGGTATAGGCATCTTCTGCCTACCACGCCTACCTCCACGTCCTCGTCCTGACATCCTAATGAAGGTAATGAAAACATTAGCACATTCACAAATGTGCCGAAGCTAACTCACTCGCGTCCTAAAGCAATGGACAACTGTAATTCACTCCACGTAAGCACATAATCACATAAGCACTTACGAATTTCATTTCCGGATAATGATAGTCCCATGGCGTTACTAGAGTTCCAGTTAGAAACAACATTGATCAAGTGCTTTTCCAATAGGACTCCCAGAAACCCAAGGATCCAATCAACATCCTAGAAACTAAATCCCATACTCAAGTAGTCGCATAAGCATGTTATCACATAAGCACATAACATTACATCTAAGTCTCTAACAAGCGAGACAAACCCATTATGATACTAATCACTTCCCATGTACCCAAAGTATTCAAACCTGGTACGCTCTGATACCAAGTTGTAACGCCCTCAAAATAAACCCATAAATCATGCATTCGCGACATCCATAAACATAAGAGAAATAAACATATTTCTATTCATCAGAGTATTTAGTCCAAAAGTATTACATGTTGACAACAAAAGTAAATGCCCTACGGGCTTACAACTTTCCAAGTCAACACTTGGTTACAAAAAAGAGAGTACTAACTCTACACAAAATAAGCCCTTGGCTTGATATACATGTAATACAACAAAAACAACAAAAAGAGTCCAACAGCCTCAAGCCTTCCAAGCTACGTCCTTGGAGGTGGCATAATACCTGTACCTGAAAATGATGTCCCATATAGGGTGAGCCAACGCCCAGTAGAGATATGCTAAACATAATATGAGCAATAACTAAAACATTAGTATTTGATAAATGTTTAACTCACATAAATCAATTCATAACCCATTTCAATTACATGACAAATGTGTCCATGTTTCATTCCATTTTTCATTTCTTATCTAATTTCTCAATTCATAACTATGGCTCAGAACCTGGCCAAACAATTTAAATGAGATTACATCTCATATCAACAGTACTTCCATTTCAATTGAGATAACAACTCAAATTAAACACTTCATACTTCACAATAGATACACATAATTGCTGTATCAATCTCAAATAAAACACTTCCGTACTTCATATATGATACACAGATTTGTTGTATCAATACTTCAATAGATTCATATATTTGCTGTATCGATGGAGTCAATCCCCTATCTCCTCCCAAACAATATCCAGTTTAGGAGTCCATCCTCTATCTTCCCCTAAACCGTGGAGTACATCCCCTATCTCCTCCCACACAACACAATATATATAAACACATATCATATACATAATCAATCAATACATAAATTTGATGTATTATTCCAACCGTCATATTCGATGACATATTCAATTGATTAGTTTTAGTTCGCCTAATCATCATGCATTGTCTACAACAATCAAGACTATCCTCCATCGATAGCCCAAAGCAGTTATTTCTAAACAGATAATAAATGTCTCAACAGATATATAATTTCAACATTTTCAAAGTGAGCGATTAATAAATCCAACTCCACCATTCTATCTCATAATGAGCCAATTTCATTATTTCCAACTCAATTTCATATTTCCATAATAATTGTCATTTATTACACTAATGACCCAAATATACCCAAACATGGCATTTTTTCCCCTTTTCTCAATATTAACCCAAAGGTCCAAATATTATCAACAACATCAATAACCTCATTTTTAGACTCAAAACACATATGTTTGAATCAAAAGAACAAAACCCCTCTTTCCAATATAACACATCTCAAACCCTAACTTTCCAAATCCAAACCATTTATTCAAAGAGCTCAACATCTATGTTAAAGCTCATAAAGATGAGTAATTATCCCTACCTCAAGAGATGGAAACCCAATGGAGATGATGAAGAAATTCGAAATGCTCCAAAAACCAAGATTTTCGGATTGATAGGAAGCCCACAACAAGCTCTACACTTTTTACAAAGACACTAAGGGGGTAGATCACTCAAACTTGATCAAACCCTAGAGAGAAGGTGAAATATAGTGAGAGAAGCTCTCAAAATGGGTTTTAGAAAGTAAGAGAGAGAGAATGTGTGAAAAGTGATTTAAAATCACCCAGCTGCCATCTGATATACGACTAGTACGCTCGAGCGGAGAATAGGATGCTCGAGCGTCAAGCACAAAAACTGGACCCGCTCGAGCGCAAGAATACCCGCTGGAGCTCCAAGACACAACTGCAAAACACACCCGCTCGAGCGCAAAGGGGAAATCCGCTCGAGCGTGAAAAGCACATCTGCAGAAGTTTTGCAGACGCACAAGATATTGAAAGTATGCAAACTTCGCTTGAGCGCAAAGAGACCCACACAAGCGGAACACTAAAAATCTGGGCGACAAGGAATGGGACTAAAGCTCAACTAACCTGTTCGAAACACGCCCAACACATCCTAAAACTCAAACATATGGAATTAAAGGATGACAACAAGACATATACAACAACCAACTCCACGGAACCTAAGTCCGGATACAACAATCAAAGGAGGAAGAACCAGGATCGCTATAAACCCTCCTAGTTTCTTCAATCTCTAGCACAAAAATAAGTTTCTCTCTGTAGAATGAGCTATCTCTCTCTCTAGCTCAAGACATGGATGAACTCAATGAAGCCAAATGAATGATACAACATTCCCAACTCATCAGAATATACACAATACACACCTCACTTTGAGCACAATACACGTGCACACACATGCAAAATTCCAACACACACACACAAGGGTTTTAATCCCCTACACTCAACACCACAAAATGTCTTAGCACATCACACACTTAATCACATCTTGGATCATTAATAGGATTAGATTAGGTACCAATCATGCATCATTTAAATCAAACACAAGTAACCTTAATTAGTCAAGGTTAGCACAAAATTTAATTAATCAAAAATAGTTCCAATTAAAGCTCAATTTAATCACATGCGATTTTATTGAACTAAATCAATTTTTAACAAAACTTCTCATATGGTTCCAAATATTCTAATTAGTCAATCCATGTGCTCAATTTCAGTTTCTGAGACCGTTTAGGCTATCAAATTCATATCAAAGCATAAATCATTTCATATCAAAGCATAAATCATGATAGATATTACTAGGAGTAGCAGATTGAAGGCCCAAATAACATACAAAATACATAATAAACACATAATTTTTTTTAACCACTTAATTAACATCCTTAATTACAGATTAATAGTTAATTACAGACTGAGATTGTTACAGTCTCCCCACCTTAAAAAGTTTGGTCCTCCAAACTTGAGTTACCACATATATATATATATATCAGATGCAGATCAGATGTCTTAGGTTCACACTGTTTTCTATTTTCGTAAGTAGTTTCCTCCCCATTCTGCTTGTTATAGAGACTTGATTCGTTTCCCAGTCATTAAACAGTTCATTGGTCAATTCAGTATTCTATTCGATAATCCACCACAGTTATTCAAGTCATTCAGAAGTAATTATTCATATACTATTCATCAGCCTCAGTTTTCACAGATTCAATTGTATTACATGTTAATACAGAAGCAGTTATTCACAGAACATACTGATTACCTATACTTCCAGGTAGTCAGAGTTTACAATCAAATTAGTTTGTTGTCAACAAGTCCCATCAATTTCGAAGTACAGTAACACAAAATCAATCATTCTCTTATTCAAGCAAGTTCATGGTAGTAACGGTAATATCGGAGCAATTAACCACATGTCATGCATACAGTATTCCCATATTCCCTGAGCAAAGTTACAAAATTTTATAATCTCATTCACGTGTGTTTCCAATCAGTTATAGGCATATGGTAAAAGTTGTTTATAATCACATAGTTTGCTATTGACAGTTCACATTCTTCGTAAGTGTTCAAAATTGATTCAAATTTTCACTCGGCTAGTTCCCTTAGCAACACAACCTTGTCATTCAATCATAAGCAATTCACGATCCCCCATAATGTAATCAAATCAGATAATGGTTCTCAAATTAAGTAAAGTTCCCCTCAGATCAAGTCAAAGTAAAGTCCTATCGGATCGCATCAGCTGAAAGTTCCATCCAGGTATCAGAGCGTGTGTCATTAAACAAAAGTTCTATCAGTTCAAACGAAGGTCTCATCAAACCAAGGTTCTATCAGATCAGATCAGATAAAAGTTCTATCCCCATCATTTTCAAACGAAGTACATTTAGTTCTATAGTTCATACTCCATTCGCTTAGGTACATAATCAATAGTTCCACAGTTGTTCTAAGTTCGTCAGTTCTCAAAATCATATCAGAGTAATGTATCATAATAGTTCATATCGAAGTGTTTCAGGTCATATACATATACAATGTGTTCACATGTAGGTGCATAGGCATGTAGTTGTTCATATCAAGAGGTAGGTGTCATAGTCAATATAGCAGTTTTCCAAATAAGTCTTTCATGTAGGCATACGGTACACAGTAATGTATCATACAAAGTTCCTTGGGGGCGCATAATAGCGAGTTGTTATGCAGAAATTCCAAATCATTCATGCAGTCATTAAAGCATAGGTTTACTATCTGGGGTGTTCAAACAAGTTACACAATTACAGAGTCATAGTCCCAATGGTCTAGTTAATAAAACAAATAACATGACAAACAATTCCGAGAAAAGGTATAGTCATAAATGTGCATGTCCAGAATCTAATAACATTCCCAATACCGATTCACAAGTTCGATGTACGGATGGACACAAAACAGTTTCCCAGATACGATAGTTAACGTAATGAGTCATAAGTCCACTCAGTCTAGATACAAATGCCGTAGATACAAAGAGTGTGTCAAGTTTGAATCAATCAACATCCCAAGCAAAGGTATAGATATATGTAAGTCCAAACATTTTCCAAATTATAGTCAATCATAATGTGTTCCCATGTTCAATAGTTCTAGCATAATTCAAAAGGTCATACTAACAGTTCATATTAAATTGTTGCAATACGGTACAAAGATCTAACCCAGCAAATTCTCGTTGTTCACAAGTCCCAACAATTCTCATAGCACAGGTGATTCGTTAAGTTCATAAGGTTCCAAGCATCTCACATAAAATTTACATTAAATAGTTAGTCTTCAAGACAGTCAATAACTAGGGTTCATAATTCTAATAATTCAATTGGTTCAATCAACATGTCCACAATTTGTATCAAGTTAATGAGTGTACGATTCCCACATAAATTCCCATATAAACAATTGCACATAATTAAGGTAATACCTGCGTCAATCATTTCAGTGTTCTGAGCATTTTCTGTAACTAGGGTGCAAACCCTTCCTTGTCTCTAGGTAGAGGAATAGAACTAGTCGTACTAGCATTAGGCCTATTGTTGTTCGGATGAGTTCGTGGGAAAGATTTAGCCAAGTGTCCTCTCTTTCCACATTTAAAACAGGCTCCAGATAGGCGGTGACAAATACCCCAATGTCGTTTCTCACATTCTTTACAGATAGGTATATCATTGTTCGTATTGTTTCCCCGACTTACACTGTCAAAAGTTCTTGCCTTTGATTTTTCATTGACGGAGGTCATCGAATTCCTGGTCATTTCAACTTTCTGTCTCTTTTGTTTCTTTCCTTCCGATTCAGTTGAAGATGTTGACTTTGATAGTTTCAATGCTGCTATGTTTGCTTCAGACATCAGTGCTCTGTCAAGGACATCTACATACTTTGACAATTTTAAAACACCAACTCGATCAAACACATCTAGGTCAAGCCCACCTTCGAATTTTCTAGCCTTTTTGTAGTCAGTGTCTATCATGTGTGGTGCATATCGGGCTAGTTCAGTAAATTTTGCTTCATATTCGGCCACAGTCATATTGCCTTGTTTTAGTTGTTCAAATTCAGATACCTTCCTATCTCGGATGCATTGGGGAAAATATTTTTCGAAGAAAATTTCTTTAAATCTATCCCATGTCATACCCTCATTATCATTTCGTACTAACATCCACCATCTCCTAGCTTCTTTTTTAAGCACGAAGGTCGCCAACAAAACTTTTTGTGCCTCAGTACACGGAAATACTTCAAATATTTTCTCAGTTTCTAAAACCCAAGCCTCAACTTTCAGTGGTTCAATACCCCCCAGAAATTCCGGCGGCTTCATTTTATTGTATTTTTGTGTCAACGTTATCAAATCATAATTAGCTAGTTCAGGTACATGTATTTGCCTTTGTTGTCGTTGACTCAAAGATTCGGTTAAGGCTTCGACCATTCTTTCTAGCTGGTTAATTCTAGCATCGGAAGATTCAGATTCATCTATATTCCTTGTCCTTTCCATTTGTCTATACATAAACAGGGTAATAATTAACATAAGGAAAGTCCTCATTGATTTCATTTTTCATTTTCATTTCTTATCATACATGTTCGTCATTTCATTTCAATGCAATATATATTCACATAGGTTACGTAGTCTTCCACGTTCATATGGCCGTGTTCACAAGAATTACACATTCAATATTGAAATCAACATTATATGCTATTCCACATAACTTCTTTGTTCATACACATAGGTTTCATTTCATTTCATTTTCAATAAGGATATGTTCATAATAGCTCACACACTTACACATGATAATGCAATGCCCCTATTTCTTTTCTAGGACACCCTACAGCTCATATGGACACGTGTGTGGGTAAATTAACTCGTGCTCTGATATCATTTTGTCATGACCCAAACCCGCCCCTATAGGTTTAGCATCGTAACCGGCCAGTAATCCTTGGATTACCGAAGGCCTTCTTGTATAATCAAAATAATCGGGGTTTGCAGAAGCAATAAACAAAACACCAATAGTCCAACGAGCTGTGTATCTATATGAACAAATAATCAGATGCAAAAGCGTTAATTTACCCACTTACATTACATAACATATAACACAATATCTTATACAAAAATAGATGTACGGGTCAAAAATATATAACATAACCGAAAGCTTGCTAACGGCCTTCCAGGCCTAGCCCCAACTCGGAGGCACCCAAAACACTTGGTAGGCTTTAAAACAATGGCTCGGTAAAAACCCTCCTACACTTGCCCTCCAGAACGCTCACCTATATATATATATATATATATAAATAGTGAGATAGAGCCCAGTGAATAACATTAAAGTAAAGGGGTTAATGAACGTGTCACGCCCCAAACCTACCCCTAGAAGTTTGGGCATGACCTATGCGAAAATGGACACATAACTTGATATACAACATGGGGCCTGAATGGAAGCATTGATTCAAATGATACTATATATATATATATATATATATATATAAAGACATCCATTGAGCTTCTATTACCATGCCAGGATCACAGACACTGCATAAGACGAATGAAGCTAAGAAAATACATATTTAAGCTAGTTATATACAAAGCACAAACAGGTCCAGCCCCAAGGTTGGGCGTATAACAAAACATTATGCACATTTATCCAAAGCCAATAGAATGCAAGCCATCATCTAGTAGCACACCACAAAAATATGCGGCTTCGACCAAGTGCCTGGTTATGCTTAGGCTGACAAAAGTGTGACGATGATAGGACTAGGGCCGACCTCCAGGTTGGTTACCTACAGAAACAGACATAACATAGAGTGAGTCAGGCTCAGTGAACAATAGTACGTAAATGATTCGATGCGCAATTTAAATTATAATGCATTTCAAAGCATAATGCTTAATCTGATTCTGTACAAATTTTCAAAACGACGGTTCACAACTTCACAGATTGGCCCTCGACCTAATGGGTTCACACATTCACAAATTGGCCCTTGGCCTTATAGAGTCATAGCTTCACAAATTGGCCCTCGGCCTCATAGGTTCGTATCTTCACAAGATGGCCCTCGGCCTCATAACTTCATAGCTTCACAAAATGGCCCTCGGCCTCATAGATTCATACTTCACAAGTTTGTTCGATGTTTCCATAATTTCACATTGTTTCTCAATTCCATAACGTCACACCGTTTTCCAAGTAGCATACATACTAAACATAATGTCAACATCAATCATAAGTAACATGATTAAGGTACATCGATGGTACTATTACTCACTGTGTTGCGGCGGGGCACTAGGTCCTCCTGAAGCGTGTCCTACACATGCACAAAGATACAAATTAGTTTCCCTTTTTCTTGTTAAATCAATTCTTGACTTATTTTACTTCGACTAAATTAACGAACATCAAAGCAACATCAATTGCAGGTTTCGACCACATTAGAGGATCCAGCACGTAAAACGGAGCAACTCGTGTTTTCCAGCCTGGGCTACACGTGCGGCTGTGAGCCCCGCACGTGCGGCAAGGGCTCCCGCACGTGCGGGGGCCGCACATGCCCCGCACGTGCTTTTTTAGCAGTGTTCAACACCAAAAATTCACAATTTTCCCGCACGTGCGGCCATGACCCCCGCACGTGCGGCGATTCTGTGCAAAACAGCCCGAAAATGCCTTAAAAATTCCATTTTTGTACTGGTATTTTTAGAGCCTCAACCTAACCATAAATTGTTGGTCTAAAGTTCCAAATTCATGTGATTAGGAATCAAACACATACATCAATTGAGTATAAGTTAGATCATTACTCTTAAATTCATAAACTCATAAACATAAACTCATAAACACATTCGCTCTCATGAGATTCTAACATAAACACATATGCATAAAACATGTCATATAATTGAATTCGAGCAAAGGAATAATTGGAGGAAGGAGTGTAGCTTCTTATAGCTACTTCAAATTAAATCAAAACATTCACAAATAAGGTTATCTTGCCAATTTCCTTCTTATACACACATAGCACCACGATCTCAACCCTTAAGTGCCATGATTATGAGGATAAGATAGACATCTACATACCTTAAACTTCAATTTTCAAATCCCCAACCTTCTTGATGTTCCTCTCTCACTACCTTTCAATTCTTCTCTCCCTTAGTCTTTTCCTCAGAAGCTATTTTGAATTAGAAGGGTTTTGTTTTTGATCAAATGGTCCAAGAACACATATATATCTTATAAAGAGTGAATAAGACAAAATCCAATCGTTTAATCATTCCCAAATCAAATTTTTGCAAACATGCTTATTATTACATAAAAATTATGTTGTTTCCAAATATAAAGTCAGTTTCAGCTTACCAAGTCTCTAAGACTCTCAATTTCTGATTTACACATTCTAGTTGTGATAGATACTCTCCTTGCCCAACAGATATAGGTTAAATTCATAACATCTATGTACTTAAACTTAATTTCTCATGAATTTTTTTTTTTCATTACGGATGTACATGCATAGAATAAGGGACTAAAAACATTCCAGAAACATATGCGAGGGTCGGGTTATTACAGAACGAATTCCAAATATATCGTATTCGTAAAACAAATCATAACACAATCATTCATATCAGTCTCATATCAGAACATAACATAATGGTACATCTCATAGAACATATTACATATCGTCTTCCGACTAGAGTAATCGGTTCCGGATACCGATTAAACACATATCACCACAATGAAGTGGCTAACGAGATCTCATATTCACATTTATGTCATGGACCCACATTTACATGCCGTCCCCCATGACTTGGGACTATCTATGGATGCCATAATAGATTTCAAACATGGGACATTCGTTCACGTAAACAATATCATTTCAGAAATCATAACATATCATAACTCGTTTGGAACATAATTCATATCAACATATCATTACAGAAATGTTACTCACACTGGGCTTCCAGAAACGGTTGGTCAGTCTTTGAGTCTTGACCTACAAACATAAATGTACATAGCACAAAACATGTCTCATTATTACTCATTCATGTGGCCATACATGGCTTAGCTTTCTCACTTTAATTTCTCATTCATTCCATGCTACATAACTTGTTCATATTGCCATATACTCGGATTCAACACATATTTTCTAATTCACTTACTTATGTTACTTCTTAGCTTATTAATCTTTAACGGCTCATAAATCATGCCTAAGAATGCCCATAAAGAGACGGGAGTGAATATATGTACTTAAAACATCTTTTGAAAACATGCTGAGAATAAGTTGGTGGCTAGAGCCAGCTTTTCTTGGCTAGAGCCAGCAGAAGGCAAAAACAGAGCTTGCTTGAGCCAGCTTCTGCAGAGTTCAAAATTCTGAGAGCTCGTAATGTTAGCTCGATCCACCACTTCTTCACTCGAGCCAATTGTAAATTTCTGGGCACCAAGCTTAACAAAAATGGCTTCCAAACCACCTTCAAACCTTAGGGTCTTGCATGGTTTGATCAAACACATAAAATAGCTTTAGAAAACTTCAATACAAGACCCTTGAAACATCTTTTATTCAAAAACTCATCAATTCTTGAAAGATTTGAATCAAAGTTCCTTCATGCAATATTTCAACTCTTTTCATGGTTTTCATAACATGCAATTGGTGATCAAGAAACTCATGAATTTCTGAAACATGGACATGATTAAAGCTCACATGCATGCAAGGACTTTAAAACTCAAACTCAAAATGATAAAATTCAAAGATGATCTACCATGAATACTCATGAAAGCCATCTACATGTTCAAAGACCCATTTTCTTGCATTCTCATGAAAGTAGCTCAAAACTTGATGAAATCATGATGCATGGAGGAATAGCTACAAAAATTAGACATAGAATCCTTACCCAAGGCTTTAATTTCAGAAATGTGAGATGAACCCTCATAGTTTCTTCAATCTCTAGCACAAAAACAAGCTTCTCTCTCTAGAATGAGCTATCTCTCTCTCTAACTCAAGACATGGATGAACTCAATGAAGCCAAATGAATGATACAACATTCCCAGCTCATCAGAATATACACAATACACACCTCACTTTGAGCACAATACACGTGCAGACACATGCAAAATTCCAACACACACACAAGGGTTTTAATCCTCCACACTCAACACCACAAAATGTCTTGGCACATCACACACTTAATCACATCTTGGATCATTAATAGGATTAGATTAGGTACCAATCATGCATCATTTAAATCAAACACAAGTAACCTTAATTAGTCAAGGTTAGCACAAAATTTAATTAATCAAAAATAGTTCCAATTAAGGCTCAATTTAATCACATGCGATTTTATTGAACTAAATCAATTTTTAACAAAACTTCTCATATGGTTCCAAATATTCTAATTAGTCAATCCATGTGTTCAATTTCAATTTCTGATACCGTTTAGGCTATCAAATTCATATCAAAGCATAAATCATTTCATATCAAAGCATAAATCATGATAGATATTACTACGAGTAGCAGATTAAAGGCCCAAATAACATACAAAATACATAATAAACACATAACTTTTTTTTTTAACCACTTAATTAACATCCTTAATTACGGATTAGTAGTTAATTACGGACCGGGGTTGTTACAGTAATTTTGTCAAATATATCTATCATCAGATAATGAGGTGGTTGTTTCCTAATATATAGAAATTAGTATAAAGATATTATTCTATCAATATTTCTAGTAGAAAATTTCTTACATTTTAAGGGATTGTTGTCGACCATTATCCCCATTTGAACCACCATATAATTATGATCTTGGGATTTGGCCTAGTGGTTACAACATGTGTCAATCATCCATCACACTTGAAGTCCAACTAATTAGGATCCAATGGTCAGAAAAATATGACAACAACTGAATCTCTTGCAAATTAGCAAATTCAACACATGTAGGAGATTATTCAACATATTTTTGAGATATTTGGGCACTAAGACTTGGTCATGGGACGCATGGAAATCATCTGAAGTAGAAGGTTTCCACTATATATATCATCAAACAGCTAGAATTTGAAGGCCATAACAACTCTTAAAATGAAGGCTTCTCTTTGACCAAGCATGGGACACTTGTCATCCATCCAAGATTCCCACTTACCATCCAATGACTCATGTTTTCAGAAGGATCTGGTCAGCCCTATTTTTGAGGAACAAACCAACCACTTGCATGGAAGAAGGAGGCTGTTAGGACAAGTGTTAGCTCAAGAGGTTGTCCAACAAACAACTTTCAAGATTTTGTGGAAATTTCTAGGAGGCCGTTGCTGATTTCTAGGAGGTAGTCACGATTTTCTAGAGGCTCCAGCATCTATAAATACAAGAAATCAAGATGGAGCAAATCCCAATCAATCCAACATTCAACACAATGTAGTACATAGCCCAATGCTATTTATCCTTAGTTTAGCCCTAGTTCAACTTAGGAGTAGACTTGAAAGGCATCTTTGCCATAAATTTAGCCTTAGTTGTAAAATCTATAAAGTGCAAACTAAGTAAGGTTTAAAGATGAGATTTGAAACGGACAATATTCATAATTGTTGTTATCTTTTTTTATTGTTTTGTCCCTGGGTGTCAGGGGAGAGGAGTGTCCAACACTCGTTGGTAATAGAATTATCTTAAAGAAAATGAGTTGTGTTTTGAACCATGGTTGTATTTTCTTTTGGGGACATCTTGTGTCTGGTTGGTTAGTCTAGTGGTTTCCAAATGGAGTTTTGGAATGACTTTACAAGTGTGATGGTTTGACAATGTAGTCTGGAATTTTGATTGCTTTGGTTGTGTGTAAATTGGGTAGCTTCGAGAACTAGGCTTTCCTTTCCTTGCAATTGAGTGAGTTGGAATGAATTGTGAGTTTGTTTGCTAAACCTCGGAGGGTGTTTCCTTGTGCTTAATGTGTGATAAGTCCTAGAAGAGAAGTAGGATCTCTTGTTGGTTGGCCAGGGGAATGACATTGTTGTTTTAAGCATCCCGTGGGTTGTGTTAGTCGAATCATGGTTGCATTCAGGGTGGACCTTGTGAGTCACCGTAATACTAGTGTAGAGTTTGTGTTGTAACTCGGAGTAAAAATCTTAGAAGTTGAGTTTAATTAACTTTTAGCTTGAAGGGCATGTATAGTTTGGGTGTTTACCTAGTTGTGTTGAGTCTTCCTTAGACTTAAGGCATGTTATTGAGACCATTTTGTAAACCCCACATCGGAGTGGAACCGTTAATATTGATTTGTAGTCTTATTGATAGAAATCCTAGCTTGTTGTCCGAATTGATTTTATTTTGTTTGGGTTATGGGTTGTGGCATCACCCTAGCGTTGGTTAAGTGTTGTTCGTCTTGTGACGGTTGGCGGTCACTTTTTGAGTTGGTGATTAGTGCTTTTGAAGAGATATTGTTTCATTTTGTTAAGGTCTTGGAGTAGTGATAATTATTTTGGCCTTGGGATGGATTGTGCATTAGGCGATGGAGATAGTTCATTGAAGTTGGGTTATCACCAATAAGGTATGGTGTCTTGGTATTTTGAGGAGTCGTTTTGCAAAAAATTTCGTTATGCTGAAGGGATTAGATCCTATTTTGCTGCTGTGGGTTATCGATCTGGATAGAAGAATCACGTAATGGTTTATATTAGCAAGGGTGTTTACAATCAATTATTGTGCAATTGTAATGGTTTGGTTCGTTACCGGTGTGACTTGTTGAGGCTCATGTAGTAGTTAAAGAAATTTTGTTGATGCATTAGTAAGTACCAGAGTGAGTTTGTGGGTGACTGTAGAATGTATTACATTACTTGAGTTTAATTTTGAGGACGAAATTTCTTTAAGGAGGGTAGGTTGTAATGACCCAGATTTTTTATTTTTATTTTTAAATAGCCAATGCATAATTTAATTGAGCAAATCTTCGAATTTGATTGCTGTGTAAATTCTGTGCGAAAACAGTTCGGTTTTGTATTTTTTAAAAATAGTTTCCGATCTCAAAAAATTATGAAATTTTTATATGTTGTTCCCATATGAGTCTATCACGTTGGATAAAAATTTCAGAATTTAATGATGAGTATTTATTTTATGAAAATTCACGGACTGATTGATGTTCAGTTTAATTTATAACATAATTTGAAATTTAGTTTTTGGTGTTCGAACTAGGATTTGAGATAAATTTGTTGGGTCTATTTTGATATATAATTGGACCATGTTTGACTTATGGGTGAGGCCCATGACTTAGATTTAATTTAATTTGAACTTGTTTATGACTCGTGTTTAACTGTTTGGTCCTTTTTAATTAGGTGATTGGTAGTAACCACATTAGGAGTTGTTATTATTTATTATATAGGACTATAATTAATATTTGATAGTTGATTTTATAGTGTGTACCATATGGTGAAAATGTAACGCCCTCAAAATAAACCCATTGATCATCCAACATTAGCATGCTAAAACATAAGTGAATAAAGCATAAATATATTCCATCAGAGTAGTCTGTACAAAGTGTATTACATGTTGACATCAAAAGTAAATGCCCTATGGGCCTACAACTTTCCAAGTCAACACTTGGTTACAAAAAGGGAGTACTAACTCTATACAAAGAAAGCCTTTGGCTTGATATACATGTAATACAATCAAAACACAAAACCGCCCAACAGTCTCAAGCCTCCCAAGCTATGTCCTTGGAGGTGGCATGCTACCTGTACCTGAAAATGATGTCCCATATAGGGTGAGCCACAGCCCACTAGAAATATACTAAACCAACTATAAACAATGACTAAACTAATAGCATTCGATAGATGGTCCACACTTATATTCCAATTCATGTCATATTACAGTTTCATGACAATCATACCCATGTTCCATTTCAGTTTCCATTTCTTGTTCAACTTTAAGTTCGAAAACAAGGATCAGAACCTGGCCAAACAATTTAATGAGATAGTATCTCATCACTAAAATACTTTAGAAAATCATGATGGATACACATTTTGGTGTTGTATCAATAACACATAAAACCACATCCATATTTCACAAATGATACACATTGTAGTGCTGTATCAATATAACAAAAACACTTCCATACTTCACATATGATACACATTGTAGTGATGTATCAATGGAAAACAACTTCCGATTTAGAGGTCCATCCCCTATCTTCCCCTAAACCGTGGAGTACATCTCCTATCTCCTCCCACACAACACAATGTATATAAACACAGATCATATACATAATCAATCAATACATAAGGTTAATGTATTATTCCAACCGTCATACTCGATGACACATTCCAATGATTAGTTTTAGTTTGCCTAATCATCATGCATTGTTGTAGACGTCCCCGAACGTCTCGGGAGGGAAATCCTGTTTTGTTCATTTGAGGCTCATTACAGTTCAAGACTCAAAGTCACGGTCTTGTATCTAATCTCGCAGAGTACAATGCAAGACCGATGAATCGTCAAAGAGTCCAAATCCGGCAAATCATTTTTGAAAACAGATTTTTTTGAAAGAAGTGTCAAACATGGACTGCTTTGCCAGATACAGAGTCGCCACCTAAATATTTTATTTTGGGGAAAATTTAGGATACCCTGACTCGTGCCTAAGGCCATGTGTCCGTCATCACCAAAGTTGCCTCGGCTCGGGAACTTGGATACGATTGGGGAAGGTCACTTCATGAGCACCCCCGCTCGCCCGATCAAAGATCGGCCTCTACTAACCATGATATCGAGTTTTGAAAACATTATGCGTTCTTATTCCGGTTATTAGCCTAGATTTACTATGTGATGCGCACAGCATACAAGTATAGACCGGATCGCCTGAATTGGAACAAAACATCTCATGTTTGTTTATTTGAAAATGGTTTGATGGTGCTACTCGTAAGTAGGCACGTGGATTTGCCACCCTCGGGTGGGCTTAGAAAATAAGATGATTTGCCACCCTCAAGTGGGCTTAAAACTCACAGTCAATGCATTATTCAAACTCAGATAATCCAACCTTCACCCACAGGCATTCAGGCAGGTATATCACATAAGCAGTTAGTCTCATGGTAAGCATGCTATCATGGCAGTCACTCAAACACAAGCAAGGATGCTAAAGCATAAATACTTACCGAGTACTCCGAGCCAAAACAGAAACTAGTTAGTAATCACATGCATGATCCTAGTTCATGTTAAGATGGCTAATGTAACACATGCAGAAATGCAACTACAATAGGCTCAGCTGTTCTAAGATGGCATATGAGATGCTACAACTAACACGTATTCAACTTGAAATTGAAATACAATGTAATTAGAATGATGCGCCGAGCCTGGTACATGCAAGACATATGAATGATGCAAACATGCATAGCATAAGGATGCTAATTGAAACAAGCCCTAATCTAACCATCGTAAGCTGGTAAATAAAAGGGAGAAAGACGTGGGGTTGGAAGACATTCACATACTCACGCACACTTATTACAACTATGCCCTCGCTCGGAGGGTCCGAATAAATAATACAAGCTACCTAATTAACTAGCTCACAAGCTAATTAATTATTACAGAACCCTATGAATAACTAGTTACAACTAATTATTACACAACTTAATTAATTAACAAATTAATTATTACAAATAACAAATGCTAACTAACTAGTAAGCAGTAAAAGAGAATTGCTTCAACTCTGTTTGAAGAAGAGGAAGGTATGCATGCTCGCTTCGGTTCCTCGCCTCGAAACGCCTTTCGGTTGCTCTTTAGAGGCTTGTTTGCAGGATGTCTTCCAGTGTTTGTTGCTGGAACTAACCAAAACACTGCTGGGGGATTCACCAGTGGCCTGCCGGCCAGGAAAGGAGAGCTGCCGGCCAAAGATGGTCCATTGCCGGCCAAGGGTGACACACTGCCGGCTATCAGTGGCAGGCTGCCGGCCACTGGTGTGCTGTGACACCAAACTGCAACGAAGCACAAAATAGAGAAAATGAAGGGTCTCCCAAGGACATGTATGCACTATGCCACCCCAAATCACCTCAAAACATCAAGGGAGAGGCCTAGTCGGATCCACAACCATCAATCACGTATCCCGATGCATGATGGCCAAAGATCCAACTTGCGCAAATCAATATGAAAATGAATGCACAAATGAAGCGAGTAAAGCCTAGAACTCTATCATGAATCGTCAAGAGCTTCGGCGACCGAGAATTGAGACACGTTCCATCACTCGGAGTATGAAACGTCCCTCGTTTCCCGTGCTCGGATTAACACTTAATCCGAACAATGCAATGCATGTATGCTTTATGTAGCTCAAATATGCAATATGAGGCTCAAATATGCAAGGCATGCCAAATGCTATGCAACTAAGCATGCGAGTGTGCAAACTAAGCTAATGTAATGCAAACACATCAAGTATGTAACAAGGATACACAATGCAACTAGCTAAATGACGTGCAAACGTGCGAACGTGATACGATGCAAGCATGCGACCAATGTAATGCAACATGTCAAATATGCATTGGTGGGCTTAAACCATAAAAGGGTAGACCTCAACCCATCCCAAAACAGTGGCCAAAGTGCAAGGAAACAATGCCAAAACAAGCTGATTAAGCATGTTCATGCAAGAGGTCAATGAAGCACATAAACTAGGGCTATATGATACAATGCTTGCAGGTCTCAAACACCTCAAAACAGTCACCCTACATGCCATATTAATGCTGAAAATGCCATGATCATACACCAAAACAAGCTCAAATGATATGCCCAAACAATGGACTCTTGAAGCACATGAACTACAACTATGTAATGCAATGCATGAGAGTTTTATCCAGCCCAAAACAGAGTTTCTACATGTTAATTTAGGGCCTAAAACATGCTGGAAAATAGTCAAAACAAACTAGAAAAGCATGCTCTCCTTTAGGCCATTCTAAGCATTTAAACCACAACCATGCAAAGCAATGCACAAGCTACCTTAACGCCTCAAAACAGAGCTTAATCACAGCAAAATACGGACTATTGCAGGCCAAAGTTAAGCTAGCACATGTTAGAAAAATAGGCTAAAACATGAAACAAGCTATGGCTAGGGAACAAAATTACACTACAAGTGTATTATGCAAGCATGGAGTGACCAAACCAACCAAAACAGGTTCATGACATGGTAAAACATCACCAAAAACCCACTGAAATGGACTCAACACAAGCTAAGCACACATGCTACTTTGATGAGCTATGAATGGAGTTATACTACACATGTTAGATGCAAGTAGAATATGACCAAACCAGCCTTGGGCAGGGCCAAGGAAGGTCCTAAAAGTCACAAAAAAAGGCTTGAACCAAGCCTCAAAAATGCATAGAGGGATGGTCCTTTGGAAGGCCAAAAATGCAAGCAAAGAGGAACATCAAGAGAGGAGGCCACCCCCTCTAATTAAGGACCTCAAAACCACACCTTTACCACTGAAAATCCACTGGATTTTAGTGGTAGGAAGGCCAAACCAAGGCTAGCTCGGAGGCCTCAAGGTATGGCTTAAAACAAAGCCAAACAAAGCATGCAAGAGGGCTACACACCCCTAACAGCAAAATGACCTTAAACAAACTTAAAAAGGACTTAAAAACAAGACTTTTCCAGTTATAAGCAAAGCCTAAATCAATATGTAAAGAGGGCTAAATCAAGGTGCAAGAAAGTGCAAAAATTGGGGAAATGCTCACCCTTGAAGACCCTCTTCGAAACCAGCAATTTCAGGGGGTGGAAGCTTGCTTTCAGACCTCAAGAAGACCTCCCAAGAAGCTTGGTTCAATGGTGGTGGTGTGTCTCTATGTGTTGTAGTATAAAAGTGCAAGGAAATCCAATTTCTAAGCGCTAAACTCAAGCAATATAGAGAGACAGGGAGTTTTTCCTCTTCAAAAGTTCAGAACCCTGTCTAAGGAAGAAGCCTCTTCCTTATATAGAGGAATGAAAAGCCAAAGCTTCTTCAAGAAGCTTTGCAAGGCCTTCATCCCTCCATACACGTGTATGGAGGGGAGCAAACAAAAATCCAACTGGCTCAAAAGATCTGAAGGAAAACCAGCTGAGACAGGGGGGGTGCCAGCCATCATCAATGGCCGGCAGTGGCTCACCGATGGCCGGCAGGGCATCACCGATGGCCGGCAGGGCATCACCAATGGCCGGCAGGCACAAATACAAGGCCGGCAGTTCCATGCCATGGCCGGCAGTGCACCAAAAGGTCCACTATGAAAGGACCTAGCAAAAAAGGGGCAGAAAGGATACAAGGTCCGGGAAGCTCGAACCGGTGACGTTCCGCCGCAACAGTCGAGTACTCAGCGAGCAATCGAACTAGTTGTTGGGTGTACCTACAAGCACAACCAAGTCTTAAGGATGGTAAAAAATGGAGTGTCTACAATTGTCTACAACAATCAAGACTATCCTCCACCGATAGCCTAAAGCAGTTATTTCTAAACAGAAAATAAATGCACCAAATGGATAACATATCGACATTTCATCTAGGTGAGCGATAAATTAATCCAACTACACCCTTTAACCCCATACACTTCCAATTTGAATATTTTCTATTCAATTCCTCATTTTTCCAAAATTAATTATACAAATTAATTTATCAACAATTAGGGCTTTTCCCCATAATTACAATACTAACCCTAAGGTTCTATTTTCATCAATAATCCAACACCAAGTCCATTTTCCAATGTATTACATACATAAAGGTTTTAAACTTTGAAAACCCCTCTTTTGAAAATTACACAATGACCCCAAACTTTCTCGAAATTACCCAACAACCCCCAACATATCGAAATACCAAAATTTAAAGACAAAGCTCATAAGATGGAGTAGGATATCCCTACCTCGAAGTTAGAGCTCAAATGGGGAAGGAGACCAAACTCAAAGTGCTCCAAATTCCAAACTTTTCGGATCAAAATGTAGCCCTCGACGATCAACACACCTTTTGCAAAGACAACAAGGTGGTAGGACACTCTAGCTAGATCAAACCCTAGAGAGAAGGGAGATTCTAGAGAGAGGAGCCCTCAAAATCGATTTTGGGAAAGTAAGAGAGGGAGAGGAAGTGTAAAAAGTGATTCACAAATGCCCAGCTGACAACTGATATACGTATGACCCGCTCGAGCGGAGAATAGAACGCTCGAGTGTCAAGCACAAAAGTCTGGACACACTCGAGCGCAAGAAGGCCCGCTCGAGCTCCAAGACACAAGAATAAAAATCATCCGCTCGAGCGCGCAAACCAGTCCGCTCGAGCGTAGATTTCCCCCTCCCAGAACTTTCACCAACAAAACACTACCCCCTCGAGCTCCAAGGTACCCGCTCGAGCGCGACCCGCTCGAGCGTAGGAAACCCGCTCGAGCGTGAAAAACACACCTGCAGAAGTTTTGTAGGGGCACGAAATACTGGAAGTATGAAATCTCCGTTTGAGCGCAAGAAGGCCTGCTCGAGCGGACAACCAAAAACCAAACTCCGCTCGAGCGCAGAATGACCCGCTCGAGCGTAACACCAAAAACCTGGGCAACTACACTAGAGACCAAAACTCAACCTACCTGTTCGAAACACGCCCAACACATCCCAAAACTCAAACATACGGAATTAAAGGATGACAACAAGGTAGTTACCAACTCCACGGAACCCAAGTCCGGAATACAACAGATACAGAAAGAGAAAACCAGAATCGCTATAGAAAAAATTATATATTTTATAAGGAATAAAATTAGATATATTTTTGGTAGTGAGAAAAATATTATATTTTGTGGTGTGTAAAAATTTTATATTTTGTGGTGAGAAAAAAATTATATCATTTTATAATTTATATTATAAAATTTTAAGATATTATTATAAAAAATTATATTATATTATTATTATTATTTTATTATTATTTTTTTTTGGAGAAATCAAATTTTGGAGGTTGCTTCTTTTTTTTGCCTTGCCCATTATTTTTTTTTCCCTCCCCATTCATTTATTTTGGGGTTTGGAGCGGATAGCTCCTATCCATGTCTCTCTGCCTCTCTCTCTCTCTCTCTCTCCCTCTCTCTCCCCCCTCCATTGATGCTCAATCTTGAGCTTGAAATGAGAGTCTTTAGAGTGAGATTTTGCAAAAGTTTTGTAAATAAAAGTTGGAGAGCTCATCGTGATCTTCACAATGGTGTTCTCAAATTCATGATCGGATGATGTTTGCATTTTCAAATTGTTTTTCTTCATGTTTGAGGTATGAACTTTCTTCATATTATTATATTAAAAACATGTTAGAGTAATTTTGAGAAAATATATATTCATATGAGGCATTTCATATATATATATATATATATATTTCAGATTTTTGTTTGATAATTTTTGGAAGAGAAATTATGTTGAAATGTTAAGAATATTGTTGTTTTGAAATTGATTTGAAAAAAATCATCTTGTGTTGGAAATACTTGTTAAAAATCCGAAAATAGAATAAAATAAGTAGTTGTATGAGTTGTATCTACCTCATATTATGGTTAGATAATTTATTTTGGGAAAATAATGTTGAAATATTTATCTCGTCTTTGAGTTTTGGAATTTATTTTTGAGAAGAAAAATAAATTCATATTGATGAATATGGTGTGAATTGTTAAGTTGAAATTATAGAATGATTTTGAGATTTAAGACTCTAAAAGTGTGACATTCATGATGTTTTGTAAATGTTAATTTATTAATTTTAGAAAAGTTGTGAAATTGTGGTTTGTAGAGATTTGGAAAAATTGGCTAGGCATGAAATGTAGGGGTATTTTGAGTGATGAGTCATGTGAATTTATGTTTGGTGTTATTAATTTGGAAGATGGTGAACTTAATAGATTTATTAATTTGATGAATTAAATTAGTTTAGTTAACATCTAAAATCCTTCGTAATTAAAGGGGTGTTATTGGGTTTAAATTCCTAACTTTTAATATTATGAGATTAAAAGTGATGATGTTGACGAAGAATGAGATTTGAGGAATTAAGTGAGATTGAGTTGATGTGATATGGTATTTAGTGTATAGTTTTACTAGTTGAGTTATGTCATCATAATAATATCCAAAATTCATATATGAGATATTCAAATTGTTTTGGCGGATTTTGACAATAAAAGAACAGAATATGATTTTAGCTCGTTTGGAGCAAATGGATGAATTGGATTAAAATAAGAATGAGTTATCAAAACTTTTATTTATTTATTTATTTTTCCTTGGTTTAATTTGGTGCAGTTAATGTTGATAATCGGAAAGTGAACACTCATGTTATATTTAATATTTATAGTCAAGAGAAGATTTTGATATAATTGATTAAATGTTAGAATATTCACTTATTCTTATTGAGAATTATGATTGAACTTGAAGATCTCGAGATTTCACTTGCATGAGAAAAATGAGAATTTGATTCTATTTAATGTTTGGAATGGGGATGAGTTTTGAAAAGATTGTAATTACATTTCGTTGATAAAGTATGTGAGTTAGAAATTGATGAAAACTTGTACCCACTTTGGCGTCATATGTTATTGCTATTGATGAACCTATTGCTTAGAAGTTTTAGTTTTGATAACTGGTAGGGGATTGCCATGTTGGTATTTAAATGAGGAGATTTTTGGAAATGTAAGAAAATGTTTGACTTTGGAAGTTTGTTTTATATAAGGAATATTGTTGAATTGTCTTGAAAAGACTAAGTTGGAAGTTGTTGATGTACATGTGGTAAACACATGAACATTGGCATTATTATATTATCTCTTGGGATTGTATCATGATATTACATTGATAGGGATATGAAAATTGATCACAATAGAGAATTGTGTGGAGGAAATTGGAAATGGAATCATATGAAGGATTGTGCATTTTGCATTATCATTTTATCGAATCACTATTGAAATTCATTTTTAATCTTGCATTGGAAGGTTATGGTTTTAAAAGAGAAATTGTTTTGTGAAACAAGATCTATTGTTTTGTTTTTGGTAAATACGTTGGTAAGTCTGGATAGGGGGTGTAGTTGGTATTGGTTAAGTTGGCCTGAGTGTCCATGGTGAAAGACCAGAAACCCGCGCAGATAGGTGTCGATCGTTCCGACAATTTGGTAGTACTTGTATAGTCTACTTGCAGACACCAGCCTAGGGATTACCTAAGTCGTATTTACCACCTTCAAATTTTATTGAAATTGTTGGATTAATGTGTTTTCAAATTGGCATTGTGCATAAGATTTTCAAAAGATGAGAAAAATATTTTGAGCATGACATGGCATATGCATTCATCTCATAAGACTATATAAAATATATTTGATGCTTTGTTAGATGTCATTATGAATTGTTTAATTATTTGATTCAATTGACAATGAGGTAATTGAATGAATTAAAAAGGATATCCCGTTGCCATTAAAACATGTTTATTTATTTAAGTTAACTAGTTGTGGTTAATTAAATAAATGGGATTTAAGAGATGATGTAATAGAATTGTATAGTTTTTGACATGGTATGATTTCAAGTATATGTATGATTATCTTTGTACCTACATATCTCTTAATGTTTTAATATGAGATTGTTTGGTGAGCTAGTGGTTGCTCGCCCTCTGCCTGTACATGTGTACAAGGAATGCTTTTCGGATTTGAAGATCAAACAATGGACCTTACCATTTCATAAGTGTAGTGTAGTGATGGATTGTACTACTACTTTTTATTTGGGTTGCGTGCTATATTTTTGTAAAGAGTCACTACCTCTCTTTTATTGTAAGCCTCAAGGCATTTCTTTGATTTGTATGTAAATGACATTGTTGTATAACGAGAGGGAACATGTATATTTAATTATTCATCATTTCATCAAATGATGAATTGACATTTGTAAGTGGACTTAATTAATGAAAATTGGTAATGTTATCCGAGTAATAAAATACGAGGTGTGACACACATGCATGGAGCCTTTGACCTCAAATTGTTAAGTTCGTAAGTTTTGAAAAGAGATCATTACATGCATGGCAAGAACATGCAGTTTTGAACTTTGTTTTGGAAAATTGAAAGGGATTTGAGTATATGGTTTCATAATTTCCATGAATTTATGCATTATGAAGAGTTTCTACATGTCTCTAGCAAACCATGGAAGACCCCAAGCTTTAAAAAGTTGTTTGGAAGCCATTTTTGTTAAGCTTCGTGCCCAAAATTTCATAGAAGGCTCGAGCGACCAAGTGATTGCTCGAGCTAACATAGCAAGCTCCCAGTATTTTTACACTCTGCAAAAGTTAGCTCGAGCAACCAAATGGTGGCCCGAGTGAACTCAATTTATGCCATGACCCAAACCCACCCCTAAAGATTTAGACCATAACTGGCCAGTAATCACTTGATTACCTTCGGCCTTGTACAAGCATACAGAATAATGGCCATAAGCGGAAGCATACAACAAATTAAGAAGTCCACTGAGTTGTGCCAACATAAGCAAAAGTATAAAGCTTACACCATAACACATTCACACACTTACATGCCCATGCAAAAACTTAAGTACCATAGGAAATTTCATACATATAGTTTACATATCCAGAGACCATTAAAGCAAAAGCAAAGCAAAAGTCATAGCATGATGTGAGTCAAAGGCAAAACTCCATCTCGAAGGCATGACTTGATAGGTTCGCAAAATAGCTCCTAAAGCTGACTCTAAGGGTGGGCTCCATGCTGCGGATCACCAACATATGCATACATAATATTGGGTGAGCAAAGCTCAATGAGTAATAATACAGTAAAACGGTGTAAATAAATGAGCATAAGGTTCTCTCAACATCCATAATCATAATACGGAATGGCTTCGGGCTCAACATAATACGGAACAACCTCGGGCCCATCATATAAATAGAATGACCTTAGGTCCATCACATAAACAAAATGGCCTTAGGCCCATCATTATCAGAATGGCCTTAGGCCCACATATTAACAACTATTCAGAACGACCTTAGGTCCAATCACATATTATCATATCATTAACAGAATGGCCTCAGGCCCACATAAGATACAAAACGGCCTCTGGCCCACAAAACGGCCTCAAACGGAACAACCTTAGGTCCATATAGCACATGTTGTATAACATTTATAAACTCCATTCATTTTGATCAAAACACAATGTCGGCACAAAACACCATTCATGACTTCAAGTAATCAATTAAGAACATATCTTTACAATACTATTACTCACAGTACTTTTGATCTAGCGACGTTTCCTCCAGTACATGACCTACACAAACATGTCACACACACATTCGATAAATAATTTATTTATTAAGTACACTTTTTTTATAGTGATTCACAACCTTTTTCAATGGCTTCTAATCATCATTTCATTCTCCGAAGGGTTTAAATAAAGCCAAGAATGCATTCGAAAGGTTGGAAAGGTCAACACAAGAAAATAGGATTTTCACCCCTGCTGGCCGCTCGTGCGACAAGTCCAATCGTTCGAGCGGTCATGATCTGCTCGTGCCGAAGTGTGAGTCGCTCGAGCATGCAGAATGCAATCCTCTGACCTGGTTCATGTTCTACTCATACGGAACCCTCAGCCGCTCGAGCAAGCAGAACGCACAACTTTGGTTTGAGCCATGGGCCGCTCGTGAGGATCCTGTAACCACTCGAGTGGTCTGGGAACACACAGACAGTCCGAAAATGGCACAAAAATGCAAACCCTTCAAACTCATTTCCAAGCCCAAATCAAAGCAAAACTAACTCAAAAACATGATATACTAACATGATTTAAGTATAATTCCACTTCAAGCACATCAATCTTGCCTCAACATTAAATTCATGGTCTCATCTTTTTTGTACGTTCCTGAATTACATGGTCAAGCTCAAAATACATATAAACATGGTGAATCTATCAACAAAACTTGGTTGTATGAATGTCACGACCCAAACCCTCCCCTAAAAGTTCTGATCATAACCAGCCAGTAATCACTTGACTACCTTCGGCCTCAAACAAACATACAGAATAATTATAATAGTGGGGTCATAAGCGGAAACATAACACAAATGAAGAAGTCCATTGAGCCGTGCCAAAATTATCAAAATTATACAGCTTACAACATAACACATTTGCATATTTACCTAACCATGCAAGAACTTATGTGTGAAAGAGCATTCCATACATATGGTATACATATCCCAAGACCATTAAGCAAAACGAAACAAAAGTCATAACAGAATGTGAGTCAAAAACCAAAAGCTCCATCTTAGAGACTCAACCAAACAGGTTCACAAAAATAAGTCCTAAGGTAGACTCTAAGGTTGACTTCCATGATGATCACCCACAGACATACAACATAGGGGGTGAGCAACACTCAATGAATAATAGTAATGTAAAGATAATCAAACGAATAATCTTGATTTAAAAGAAAGCATATTATGTTAACACAATACTCTTCCACAATCACATCCTTCACAACATTATCCATAATCATATTTACAGAACAGCCTTAGGCCCAACATATTCCAGAATGGCCTCAGGCCCAGCATATTACAAAATAGCCTCGGCCTAAATATATCACAAGGGCCTCGAGCCCATATACTGGCACAACGGCCTCGAGGCCACATATTAACACAACGACCTCGAGCCTACATATTAACATAACAGCCTTGGGTCCACATATTAACACAACGGCCTCGGGCCCACATATTAACATAACGGCCTGTAGACACCCCATTTTTGACCGTCCTCAAGACTTGGACGTCACCGTTTGAACACCCGGTGATCATCCATGTTTGTATTCGTTTGGAGTTCCCGGAGGTCTCGACTACGCACCTTGCCTCAGGATCTCCGAACTTGACTGTTTAGTGTCTGGTTTTGCACCAAACACTTGTGTTTTGCCTTGGAGGGGCAGGGAATGCCTTGTGAGGCATCCCCACACATCACCAGCCATGGCCAGAGGCCACCGGCTGGTGTTTTGTTGCCATCGGCAATGTATATTGCCGGTCGGCATTCTTTGTTGCCGGTCGGCAGTCCATTTTGTCAAAATGGCAATTTTGAGCAGCCGACTACTGTTCATCTGCTTTTGCAGATATTTTAATACAGCTGTCTTGCATTTGGCTCCCCTCATGGAGGGATCTCTCTCTTTAGAAGCTTGTCTTGTAAGCTTTACAAGACAAAAAGCTCTATAAAGAGAGGTCTTCTCTCTTGTTGAAAAAGGTTAGACATTTTAGATAGCCATTTTAGGGTTTGAGTTCTAGGGTTAGGGTTTGTCTATATCCTAGCTCTATATCTCTCTTCCTCTTGTGTTTAGTGTGTGTTTTAGGCTCACTATTGCACACAAACACATAGTGTTACACCTTTTCTTGGTTCTGAAGGACCAGAGGTCTGTTCTTGGAGTTTTGGGGCTGGTTTAAGCTCAAGGAAGCAGCTGGTCCACCATTTGTGAAGAAGGTCTTCAAGGGTAAGAAGTTTGTCCCTTTATTCCCCATTTTTGCATTATATTTTTTCCTATCTTAGAACTATTTTTGAGCTTGGTGTATAATACAAAAAATTTCTGTTTTTGGGCTCTCTAAATAGTTTGTTTAGAGTATTTCGTGGTTTGGAGGTGTTTGACCCCTCTTAGGCCTTGAGAGGCCCATTTTGTGCTATTTTGTGTGAGCTCCGAGACCTTGGTGTTTGGGCCTCCTCACCACTGAAATCTTGAGGGATTTCAGAGGTGAGGATGGTGCCTTGAGGTCCCAAGAAGGAGAGGGCCACCCCCTCTCCTTGTTGTCCTTGAAAAGGACCATTTTTGGCCTCTTGAGGGAGCACCATGTTTAGGTTCATGTTGACCATGCCTTAGCTGATTTTTGTGCTTATTATGTCATAATATGCCTCTGTTTTCAGTTAGTTTTGGTACACCATGCTTGCTTAGCATACATGCCTTGTAATGCCACTTTGTTGCCTTAACATGCCTTAGGTTGTAAACCATTGTTCTAGCATGTTTTAGGCCTAGCTTTGTGAAGCTTTTGTGCTTATTTTGCTATGTTTGAGGTCTGTCCTTAGTTGTTTGGGTCGACTTTGGCATGCTTAGTATAGCCCCTTTGCATTTTTGGTTTGTTGGCCTTAAGTGTGTGAGTGTGTAGCATGCATTACTTGCTTTATTTCAGTGGTTTGGCACCATTTGTAGCCTCATTTCAGTCCCTTTGACATGCTTGTATGCTTCCCTTGGACACCTCTTTAATGCTTTGAAAGCTTGTGTTGTATGCTCCATGTTTTGGTCATTGTGCATGCTTTTGAATTCAAGCCATTTAGATGCCATCTAAGTGGTCTTTTGGGCTTTGTTTTAGGTGCTAAAACTCTGTTTTTGGTCATTTAAGTCTTGCCATGTGTGGTCATATCAAGTGTAGTTCAATACTTCATTAGCTTGCCTTGAATGCTTGGGCCATTTGTTACATGTTTAGCCTATCTTGTTTGCTTGGTTTGGTGCCATGTTTTTGCATGATTTTCAGAGCTTAATGCATGCCCCACGTCCATGATTATTCCCTTTTAAGTGTGCTTAAAAGATACCCTTTGATGCTTAAGTGTTTAGGCCTTAACATGTGCATGTGTGTATGCGTGTTTGGTCCCATCTTCTTAAGCTTTGGCCACTGTTTTGGACCTAACTTAGAGCCGTCCAATTAGTGTAAGTCCATCCCTTGTATGCCATTCAAGTGCTATTACATTATCTCATGTTTTCATGCTTTGGTTGCATGTGTTGCATGCTTGAAATCATTTGCATTTGGCATGCATTCCCTTGGTCAAATTACTAGCATGTTGCATGATTAGATCACATCTTGCATGCTCTAAGTAGTTTGCATAGTTGTGGCATACTTGTTTGCCTTGTTGCTTAGGTTGTGTACCTAATGTGCATTGCATGTTTGCATGCTCCCTTTTATATCATGTTGCATGTTAGTTAACATGCTTAGGTTGCATTGAACATGCATGCCTTGTCCCTTGATTTAGTGATAGGGATTGGGCCCTTATGTGTTTGCGCACATTATGTTTGAAATCAAAGTGCACACTTGATTCTTTGGGCCATCATGCATTGAAATGCGCGATTGATAGTCCGAGAACCAAGGATCATGTCCCTTTGAGTCATACACATGATAAGGGGTAGGATTGGTGCATACATTGCTTGAATTGCATTGCCATGCTCTGCCTTGTCCTCTGTTGCTGTCAATTGCAGATTCTGCAGGAACTTTCTGCCGACCGGCAGTGTTCAGTGCCGACCGGCAATCCTTCCTGGGCCGATAGCTTCATCAACAGCCGATGATCACATGTTAATGCCGGTGGCCATTCTACTCAGCCGGTGGTGTCTCCCAATGTCCAGGGAAGCAATTCTGAGACTTTAGCAGTCTTCAAAGAGGCAGGACAGGGAAAACAGAGGCGGCCTATGCATGGCAGTGCACTTCCGAGCAAGACCCGAGCACGCGCGCATCGGACCCTCTTCCCGAGCCCCCCTTTTATTGCTTTCCTTATGCTTAGTTAATTTGTTAATTAATTAGGTGATTTGTAATAATTAATTAGCTTGCGAGTTAGTTAATTTGAATTATTCTTTCGGTCCCTCCGCGCGAGGGCGAATTTGTAATAAGTGTGGGTGAGTGTGTGCATGTCTTCCAACCCCTACTTCTTTCTCCCTTTTACTTACCTGCTTTGATGGTTAGTAATAGGACATGTTTAATTTAGCATACCTTATGCTTTGCATGCATGCATCCATACATTTGTCTTGCATGCACCGGGCTCGGCGCATCCTGCTAACTACATTAGCATTTCAAATCTAACTTGAATACATGCTACTTGTGCATTTTCACATGTCATTCATAGAATAGCCGAGCCTACTCTAATGACATTCCGTATGCGTTGCATTAGACATTTAAACATGGACTTGGATCATGCATTGATTGCTAACGAGTTCTTTGTTTTGGCACGGAGTACGATGTAAGCATTTATGCTTTAGCATCCTTGCATGCGTGTGGGTGTTGCCATGACAGCATGATTACCATGAGGCTAGCTGCTTATGTGATATAAACTGCTTGAATGCCTGTGGATGAAGGTTGGATTGTCTGAGTTGGAAGGGCTCATTGAAATCCGTGTTTTAGCCTACTTGCGAGTAGCAAATCCCAAAATATTTTTAAAACAAACGGATATGCAATGCTTATTCCCAAATTAGGCAATCTAGTCTATACTTGTTTGCTGTGTGCATAACATAGTAATTCTAGGCTAATAACTGGAATAAGAACACATAACGTTTTCAAAAACGGATATCACGGTTAGTAGAAGCCGATCTTCGGATCGGGCGAGAGGTGGTGCTCATAGCTGACCTTCCCCAATCGTACCCTAGCTCCTGAGCCGAGGCAGCTTTGGTGATGACGGACGCGTGGCCTTTGGCACCGAGTCAGGGTTTCCTAAATTCCCCCTTTAAAAAACATTTAGGTGGCGACTCTGTATCTGGAAAAGCAGTCCATGTTTGGCACTTCTTTTCAAAAATCTGTTTCTTAAAACGATTTGCCGGATTTGGACTCTTTGGTTCAGATTAAGAACCGTGACACAAATCGAGTCCGAACTGTAGCGAGGCCCACACGGGCGCGTCTACAAATTGGTAAATTGGTGCCCAATTATTTATTATTATTATTATGAGTTAGTGAAAATTGTTGGGAAAGGGCACTACACCCTCCCGGCTTGTGTTATCCTACGCCC